>JAOTQR010121417.1:0-23833 GCA_025774065.1 Solanum ossicruentum | reverse complement strand
CGAGAAGGTGTTAAGCACTCGAAATGGCCGTTAAATACGGTTATCCGGCGATTAAGTGATTTGACTAACTGTTGACTCGACAAAAGATTAATTGATTTTAAAAAATGGTTTGATTATTTAAAGGTATTGACTCGACATAAAGATTTGAATAAAATTTCAAAAATTGACTAACTTTAAAAATTAAATTAAATAATAAAATCACACATAAAAAAAATATTTTTTTTATTATTAATTTTTTTATTGCCTTTTGTTTTTAATGCAAAAATTTTCCAAGCCAAAAAATAACATAGACAACATAAAATGTTCGACCTGTCGAGGAATTTAATTATATTGAAACCAATAGAATAATGTTAGTTACACACAAATAACAGATATTCACAAATAATAAATAAGAAGGAATCTAAAGAAAAGATTGGGCTTGGCAAACCCAAATGATGGCTCGTTCTAATTCTTCGTGCTTGGGCCTGTTTAATTGCTGCTTCTTGAATTGCGTATTCTTTCTCCTGAGAGGAGGGCCGACTCAAGGAAGAGGGAGCTTGGGACTCCGTGGCCCAAGGAATGCAGAGTAGTGAGTCCAAAATGGGCTCGAAGCGTTGTTCATGCAAGAAAATAAAATTAAAAATTAGGAAGGAACTACATTCGATTCTCATGAAACTAAATGGCAAGCAGGACATTCAGACACTAAGTTATAACTAAACAAACATGAGTGACTATCAAAGGCGCAATCATTTTGATCATTCAAGCTGAAATATAATGCCAAGACATACAAGCATACGACCAGCAGCCAAAATGGAATTCCTATTCTTTAACATAATAGCCTTGGTACCAACAAAAATGATTTAGCTCTCAAACGTTGTAACCAAAACCAATAATTAAATTCCTTAAAACAAACCAAATGCAGTATGCATTGTAGGACTGGAACAAACAGACAGACAAGGATGGATGGAACCAGAAGACATGAACAGACAAGGAGATCTCGGTTCACATAGGACTGGAACACGAACAAAACAAAACTGACACGCTTATAACTTAAGATTTAGGCTCAGATTTGAACTCATATTTTAATTCATCAGACTAATATTATTACAGTAACGTATCACCAAGTTAAATTCCATAATGCAGTGATAATGATCCAACACTCAAAAGAACCAGGAAATCTCTAGGCAATACCATCAGTCTAACCTTATTTGATTGAAATGAGAAGTGTGACAGCAAGTATTAGAGCAACAAAACTATCCTAGCATTAGTTTTAACAGCAGTTTCGGCAAGTAAGATCGATAGCCAATTGAAATACTCAATACTTAAATATGGTTTTACGACCCTAGAAGATATCTTGACAACTAATGGATTCCATAGAAACAACAACATCATTCATTCACCGGGACAAGGGATTTTCAGTTAAAACAGACTTCAACAACAATATGAAAGGTCTTGAAACAACTTTAAGCTTTTATGCGCAAATATATCCTATGATAATCAAAACAACCAAGATAAGAGTGTTACAGCAGCATCATAGTAAGTTTAACAACATCGCCTAATTAGCTAATCCAACAACAACAGCACCACAATCACCAATACTACAGGGTATTCCTCAACCAGCAGACTAACGTTCAACAGTCAACAACAATATCATGTTCGATCAATACCTTTAGGTGACAAATTAACCGACACATACATAAATAAATTCGCGACGTCTTCGACAATATCAACCACAGTCTCTGAAATGCGACATGACGAGAAAATAGAGTGTTACCTTTTTGAGAGCAGCGAACTGAGACGACGAGCTTTAACGGTGAATTTCAACACCACGGCGAATCAAATTTTGGACAAGACTGACTTCGAGGGTGTTCTGTTTCTGACCTCCGAGTTTGATTTTGAATTCGTTTTTAATTTTTCAATATTGCCAGGAACTTTTCTAATTTCCCAAAATCCTTCTCTTCGATCCCCCTCCCCCCCAGATTTCGAAATTGGTTCCCCCTGTGGTTGAACCTTTTTTGGAAAACTCTCAATCTTCCTGTCTGAATCTTGAACTCCCTTTTATTCCTCTCAAAAATCTCCAAATCCCCCCTTTTACGAAGAGTTACAGAGGCCATATATGGAGTAACGGAGCAACGGTCGACTCGACAAGAGTGGAAGGATTTGAGAATATTTTAAGCACGCGTGGGGTGAGGGTTATGGACTTGTCAGCTTTCTGACAGAGGGATCGATGGTGCGATCCAAATGCAGAAAGGGAAAAGTGCGAGGGACAAGGGGTCGTGGGTGCAATTGGTTTTGTCGCGGGCTGTCAGGTTAGAGAAAGAGATGAGGGGGGGTGTGCGTGTGAGGAAACGTTGAGGGGGTGAGAGGGATGGACGGCGATGGCGACGAGGGCTTGGAGGTTTTCTGGCTTGGGGTTTTCTCTGGTTTCGTTTTGATTTCAGGGGAAATGTTGAAGAAGAAAGGCGATAAGGGGATATTGGGGATTGGGGATTGGGGGCGCGTGTGGTACACCCGCCCAGTTAAATTTAATCTTTTTTTTTGAAAATAAGGGTTAAAAATGGTTAAAAACGAAATAAAACTCGATAACTAATTTGACACTAATTTATCAAAAAGCCGGTCAAAATTGGGTGTCAACAAAACTGATTTCCAGGAAGAATACACAAAACACGTTCATCAAATGTGTTTTATGTGTAATTTTTCGTGAATCAATTTTTGATCAATTTTTTCAATTTTCAACAAAAAATGAAAAAATTATAAGTGTAGGTGCGCGTCTCTAGTGCGTCGTGCCTGGGGCGCGCATCAACACTATCCGAAAATTAATTAGCAAAAATTATTTTTCGGCCCAATTGCTCTAAAATCAGGTCGAGACCATTTTTACGCTGATCACAAATCTGATTTCGGATTTTCCATTGGAGCTTTGGAAGACGCGTTATGCGCACGATACATTTTAGGGGCGTTCCAATACTTTGTACGGGGTGTTACATCATCTTCCCCTTGGGATCATTCATCCTCGAATGATGAGTAGAGGTAAATATCAAGGCACGAATAGACTTAAGATTTATTTTAATATTTATATCTATCAATCAATCTTTTGATCCTATCTCAATCAACAATCAACTCTTTTTGGACTCAAGAGTAGACAACTGACTCAAGAAAAGACAATCAATTTAGTTAAAGGTAAGGAAATCACATTTGACATTCTCATCATTAGGCACGAATAATTGTCAAGACTCCTTTCAATACCCAATCAACCAATCTGAACAGTCACAAGTCACTCAGAATAGACAAATCAGTTCAGATCAAGAGTAGAGATATTCTCTTAGACATTTTCACCATCAAGCACGAATAGAACGTCGTAACTCAGTCAATTCGAATTGTTTGAACATCTCGACAACCAGCATTTCGGATTCAAGAAGGAATTCATCAACTCTAATGGAGAATGGGACCATCGATACCTAAGACTCTATGTACCACTCTCAAGCTTAGCACCTCATTTCAATGGTACTCCCTTGCATGGCATTTTACTCCCTCAACTTAAGCCTATAGCTCTTACTCAATTAATTTCCATCTATTCACCTCTCCCTCTTCTATTCAAGCCTACTTCTAGGCCTAAAGGTTTCATTGGCGAGATGATCATATCTTACAAGTCTAATCATCAATACTTAACTATAAACTTCAACAGGGCTTTCATCAAAAGCTCACAAGTCCTGTTCACTACTTCACTACTCTTCCTCAAACCCTTATTACGAAGTCTTCACTAGTCTATCATCAATACACGCATAATAACAACCACGAATTCAAGCCTATCACTTTAATCACTTCAACTATATCTTAGCCTACTTAGCACTTCTACCTCCACCATTCAATGAGTTCTCACTCAAAGTCACACTAACATACTCTTACCTATCTACTGTCTATCATAAGGTTTTATCTCTTTCCTCCTTTATCTCTATCCCTACATGACACAAGTATAACACCTATATCATAATAAGGATACACTCACTCCTTCTCATCTACCTTTATCCTCAGTATACTACTATCAGCATCACTGCTTGGACCTGGAGGAACTCATCATCTCCCCTTTTGTCGAAACGCCGAACTACTACCTCTCCATGAAAAATAAGCACGAATATCATAAGAACTCAAAGACTATGTTGCTCGAATACTTATTCTCATGATAGACTTCAAACATAATGTCTAGAATTTAAATTTTATCTCCAACATCATTATTAGGCATGAATATTATCAAAGACTTGTATACTCAAGTATACAGAGGCTCAAAAGAGACATCAACTGAAAGATAGGAACTCAACTCCATTATCAAAATTCAGGAGAACTCATTCTCTCCCATCACCCATATCTCGTCTACTATCATCAGTACTTCTATCGAGAATAGAAAGCTGGATTACTCAAAGGCTTGGAACGAAAGATCATCAGCATGATTCAATCAAAAAATCTTATTTGCAAATATTCATAGATTACAATCTCTCTTTTCTATCAAGATTCATTTAGAGTTCACAAATCTATACCTAATATGAAACTCGGGACACATCTTATTTAGCATAGGAGTGGAAGCACTCAGATCAAGGGGTAAGATCAAAATTAAGGAATGACTTCATCGTTTTTCATCCTCCTAACTCGAATAAAAATCAATAAGTGGTATATGGGACTAGGCCACAAGTGTAGCAACGCATACCAAACGTGAAGAGAATATCGCCTCAACAGAGGAATAAGGAACGCATTATATAACGAGAATTGATGTCTCATCTTGATCAGCCTACCTCTATAAAGGTCAAGAACTACTTCGGTCTACCACTTCATCATCTCCCCTTAGCTCTCAAGGTTCTCTCTCTAAATTTGGGAATCAATTTCCCCTACTAGGCTATAAGCATATACCTCCACTCGGTCAAGCGAATCACTATCCACAGGAATGTCCTAAACTTTTCTGTTATGATTTAGTTGCACATATATAACTAGCCACTCAAACTCTTTTCATTAATATCACTCTTAACTCCTTTCCTGTCTCTGTGGGAATCTCTCCATATTTTCTATTCTTATTGCATACCTAATCGCTTCTCACGCCTCTTGCAATCTAACCTCTTCTTTTGTCTACTATCACTCAACTTCTATGTTCTCATGAACCCATCTGTATAAGACTTAGTCTATAATAGGAAACTCCTCATCGTCTATCCATAAAATGCTAGATCAACCTAGTTGCTCGGGATGACACCGAATTCCTACCTCAACTTACTTACATTGAACTCAAAGATGTTACCTAGATTCCTGTAGCAGTCATACTTAGAGATTCACACATCTTTACCCAATTCATAGATACACATCTCAAGTCTCTTCTTACCTATTGAACTGTCCTCATTTCTCTAGTCTCACCTAAGGGCACTTATACCCTACCATAGCATCACTTTCCTTACAATTTAGCATCTTCGTACACTATGGCGAGTCTCTTAGAGAAAATTCCCAATTAAGGCTATCACTCCCACGATACTATCTCCTCTTCCACACTACTCCTCAGAATTCCAGCTTAGGGTCTAGTACTAACATGTGCACATAGCACATACCTCTTTAACGTTAACTTACAACTACTACAGAAATATTTAGGGAACATAATCTTACTAAAATCTCATAGCGAGAAGTCAATCAATAAATCCCTCTTTCACTACTCATGTACCACTTCCCCACTCACTATACCTCCTTATCTGGCTAAGCTTATAACTCTATCAATCTCATGAACTCTCTCACACAATCATAAGCCTAACATAGATATATTCTATAACCTTAAAAGCACTCCTTCCCCCTATCAAGATTTACACTTCACCTTCAATAGAATATATACTACAATACATCCGTATGCACTTCCTTTGAGTTTTGGGTGCGCTCTAACACAGTTTTAACACGAACTATCCCTCTCTCTATACCTCATCTTATCATGACATGATAATCATAGGATACTTTCAGCTCTCTCAGCAAGCCTATGACCATCACCCATCCTTTTACTAGTCACCTAATGGATACATATCTCTAATTATAAGCCTTAATCAATCACCACACTCCTCCTCTCCCTCATTATCTTCCTAGCTCAAGGGTAAAAACTCTACATGAGGTTTTTATAAGACCTCAGATCTCCCTCTTAGTTGGCAACATTAAAATTCTTGGAAACATAAACTCTTCTATCACACATAACATCAAATCGAGTAAAGATTCAAGTTATACTTGCGGAGTGTTTCTACGAGCTGGGCAACTATTCCGGCACATAACTGGTCTGTAGCCTCACTCAAGCTAAGAGTAGCATCTTTTTGATTTCCTCTAACTGATGGCATAGACCTAGCGGGTTAGGCTTTGTTGACTCGCCTTGGACAACCCTCCGGAAGTGACCCGCTTAGCCACATGTAAAGCACTCATGGGTGCCCAACAGATATCGCCCCGAATGAAGTTTGCCACACCTTCCACATAGTGGCTTCCCTTTTCATCCTCCAGCCACACTTCTTTGGGATAAAGGGTTTCGAATCTCCGAGGGTTATTTCCTCGTCGGCCTAAGATTATATCTACTATTGGACATGGATGCAGTCACCAGTGGTGACATATACTTCCAAGGTCTCTGCAGAAGGGGGCCCTACTTCCCTCCTCACCCCAAGCTTCCTCCATCTCACTCTTCTTGTCCTTTTCTACCCATCGATTATGCCTGACAAGCTGAGTAATAGGCTCAAGCTTCTCGGTGTTGATGGTATCTTTCAAATCCTCAGTGTGTTTAGAAGATATGGTCTGCAACATGTAAAGCACGATTTAGGAAAGAACTTTTATGAACTTTGACTCTGTCGCACGGACTTAGAATATGAAAAAATGGGAACAATTCCAATGTGTCCTATAACCTCCAAATTATGGATGTGGAGCTCTTTACACCAATAATAAGGACTCTACTAGACACGGCTTCATAGACACTCTAGGACTATTGAACTCTGGGCTATAATACCAAGTTTGTCACGCCTCAGGAGGGTACCCTAGATGTAACTGGAACTCGAAGACTATTGCTAGCCCCCAAGAGAATCACCTAGTCTCACTAAATTCATTCAATCAACTCATAAGCGAAAGATATAAGAAGATAATAAGATAACAATGGGCTATCATAATCACTATCATAAGGGATATGAAATAAGCAATTCATTAGGAATGAGAAGTGGGAAAATAGTCAATTCTGACATCAACTACCAACTGTCTATGTCTATGAAGCCTCTATGACTATCCTCCAAGAAGGTACCAAAACAGGCCATGGATACCACAATCTAATGAAATAAATCTAGAATAAATGAAAAGAAGATAACATTTCCCTCGAAAATAAGGGAGGACTCACCGATTGGGCTGCTGAAGTCCTCCATCTATAGAATTTGCATCATAAAATGATGCAGCGCCAAAGGGGTGTTAGTATGTGAAATGTACTATATGTAAAACGGGCTAAAAAAGTAAATAATATATGAAAGTGTAACATCAACTCATCAATCACTCATCCTCACTCAGAGTAACGAATAGAATTTTATCACCTCATTATCCATCAAGATATCATACAATCACATCAACGAAAGAGTACTATCAATAAGGAAACCTATCTGTAAGTATTTATAACCGACAATCAAAATCTATGAACCAGTAATGGCACAATGAAAAGATATCGTTGCCACATTCGTCCAGCACCTTGCTGATGTAAGGGATGAGTCTTTCGGGGATCCCAAAGATGTCTGTCAAGTCTTTTGTGGAACCAAAAGGAAACATTGGCTCTCATGGTCCGATCCTCTCCTATGTTGGCCATTACTTAATGAGTGCGAGTTGGACTCACTCTTACCCATTTTGGTGCTAATACTCCTCCTAGAAAACTAAATAAGCTCGTAGGTCTATCAAGGCCGGACTATGATACAGCCAACCCCCCTCTCAGGCAGGGTCCTTCTCTCAGCTATCATTCTATCAATTCAGGAATTTAAATCCTTACATTCAACTCTATCTCATTCTCACTAACCTCAAGAATACTAACTTCATCTACTTCAGCTATCACATTACTCATCTCAAGATTCAGACCACAACAATCAACACACCATAAACAATCAAGGCTCTAGACATCACCCTAAGTTCATTATTGTTGTCCTTAATAAGGAAATTGTATAGACTGAACATAAAATCAGTCAATAATATATGTAAATAATAATTTAAAATATGATCATCATCAATTTAAGATAATATATAAAAATTAAAAATAGATATCAAGAAATTCTCTAAAAATCTCAACCCATAACCTATCATTTACCAACTACCAATCCAATTTACATATTGGGGCACATGGAAGAACAATTTCATATTTTGGGTAGCCTTTGCATACTTGGAATGACAAATTACCAAGTTTTCTTCAAGGAATTGAAACCTCTCTAGAAACCCTCAAGCTTTCTCTTCTTCTCTTCTATCAGAATTCCCATAGAAACTTAGAAAACAATGGGTTTTGAACCCTTAATCATAATTAAAAGTCTTTAAAACACGTTTTAGGGTTTAGGAATAGGTAGGAAAGGACCAAAATGTTCTTCTCTAAATAAAAAATAAATTTTCATCTCATAACACCATATCCGTGTCAAGCCAGGGCACAGACATATATTATTTTGGTGAATTTTCTCAAAACATGTTGAAAAACTTATTTCTAGGAAGAATACTCATAAAACATGTTCATCAAATGCGTTTTATGTGTAAATTTTCGTAAATCGCTTTCTAATTGATTTTTTCAATTTCCGTCGAGAAGATGAAAAAAATATAAGTGTAGGTGCATGTCGTGCCTGGGGTGTGCATCAACACTATCCATAAATTAATAAGCAAAAATTATTTTTTGATCCGATTGTTCTAAAATTAGGTCGAAACCATTTTCTCACTTAATTTTCTGCGCCGATCTCAAATACGATATCGAATTTCCCATCGGAGCTTTGGAACACACATTATGTGTACGATACATTTTAGGGGCATTTCATTAAGTTTTATGGGGTGTTATATTCCAAGAAGCGTCTAATTTATTGTCACGACATGAGATAGATAGCTTGAGTACTCAGACTCCTTCAAGGTTTTGTATTCCCTTATCACCAAACTTTGCCTCGCTATAGCGCCTATTAGTATTTTGTCGCTCTAAAGTATTGGCATTTGTTATCATGTCTCTTTGAATTTGATCTAATTGCATTGGTAAAAGTCCGAATTGATGATTGAGTTGTTGAATTGCCACAGAGTATTGGTCAACTTTAATGTTTATCTTGCAATGTCGGACTTAATCTCCTTCAAAAACTCATCTTGTGTGTCCGCCTTTCTTAGCAATTGGTTAAGCATGTCCTCGATTCTAGAGTTCTCATCTTCCATGTCACGATTGTGTGGGGGTGCATAGTGGCTACTAATCTTGTCATCATTGCGGCCCCTATGCTTCATATGATAGCTTTCTTGAATATTCTCTAGCTTTGTTAGCTCTTGTGTCTACTGCATTAGCATCTCTAGATTAGTTTTGCTCTGTGCAAGCATGCTAAGGATATTTGTATTTATTTTTCTTGGTCAGAACTAATATCAACAGTGCCTGCATGATTTGTTGGATGTCCACTCTTGGGCTCCTACACATGGTTCAATTTAGCTACCACGTTCAGTTGCTCAGAAATTTCTGCGAATGGTTGTTCCACGAATAGACCTCCTAAGAGGGTATCAACACATCGTTGACTATTACCTTCTAGAGCTCAATAGAAATTCTCTACCAGGACATTCCCCGAAATCTCATGGTCCTGTGCACTCCTCAAGCATCTACTAAACCGCTCACATGTAGCAAGGATTGAATCACCAGGGAATTGCCTAAAATGATGGATCTGGTCTACCACTTTGAGCCTATTTTGTTTAATGAAGTGCTTTGCTATGAAGTCCCTCTACAATTCTATCCAATTGGTGATTGAAATCTATAGGAGCTCAGATAGTCATAATATGCATTGCCCGTGAGAGACAATGGGAAGACAAGAAGTCCCGTAGTATCCATGGGCAGATTATGTGTCCCCATCACACTCTTACAAACAAATGTTACATTGTGCAAGTGACTACGTGGATCCTCTGATGGTAAGCCCGCAAATAGCCCATGCATCTGCAGCATCTAAAGTAACCTACTAGAGACTATGAACTTTATGTCTGTCGTAGTGGTGGCAACACAATAGCTCCAGTCATATCCATAGCCATGGGGTTTAACTTGTATTGATTCCACTGGTAAGCATTGGTGTTGAACTCCTGAGGCTGTGGAATGACCACAAAAGGAGGTGGGTTCTCATTCCGATCCTCTTAATTATTGTTCATATTCAAGGCTGCATTAGCCGCGTTGTTGGCGTTTTCTTGGGCCATTCTTCTTGTAGTTCTGTGGATCTCTAGAACAAATAGAGTTTAAGGCTTGCCTTCACTCCGAATGTTGGGCATACACTGCTCGTACACCCTACAAAGAAACAAAACAAAAAATAATAAAAGGAACTAAGGATTAACACTCGAATTACTAGTGAATTTACTAAGTTACTAGCCATATTCCCCACCAACGATGACAAAATATTGATGTTGCCCAAGTTACACCTCCTTTTTAGAGGATAAATCGATCAATATCAATAAATTAAATCTAACCAAGGTTAGGGTCAAGCCCACAGGGAATACGTAGACTCAAGACAAATTCACTAATATGCAACCCGAGTAGTTAACCGACTCAATTCTCCAAAGAGGGGGGTTTGCAATAATCAATAAGAAAGTAAATAAAACTATCACAAGAGAAAATCAATAATAAAGAGCAACTAGGGTATTGTGTTCCCCATGATTCCCCAACTCAGTATCACCGGATAACCTAATTCTTGTCTATTGTATAGCATGCAGGACGTTAATTTAAGTTCACCAAGCCCTTTGGCCAAAGGTGAGAGGCGAATTTCACAATGCGACTTAGTACATCTCTATAGTGTGCATTACTAACCATTACTTATTAATCTTATGTACAACCTCCCCTTGGCCCAGTTCGATTGATTAGACGAGAACATATCAATCGAATCCTATTAATTAATCTCTTTTCCTATTCATTACTACCTTGGTCCAGTCAGTAACACTAGGCGGCTTCTAATGTTGGCCACTACTAGAAAACAAGCAAAATGAAGAGAGTTAATTAATACATGCATATACACTTTCCAAGAATTATAAATTATCCAATTTTATTTTGTTAGTTCTTCATAGTTCTCACAACCCTAATTGTGAATTTAGCCACTTATGTTATGTATAGATGAAGAAATTATGAATTGAGAAAACATAATTAAATACTTACACAATTGAATTAAGATCAATCAAATCCAAAGTCAATGGGAATCACAAGCTTGAAGATTAAATTAAAGCACAAATGTTTTCAAAGATTCTCCCACAATATTTTCTCTCCAAGTATTGAGTTCACTGAGTACAAACTCTAAAACTACTGAAAAGTTATGTCTCTCCCTAAAAAGTAACCTAAAAAACTTATTTATCGTAATTACTGATAAGTCTTAAACAAATAAGAAAACCTGGTCGACAAACTTCACGAAAGCACTCTATGACACGTAATCGGGGTCTCGTAATCAACTACTGAAATTTTGGACTCTCTTGTACAACACCCCCTTACAACTCGTAAAGTGTTTTATGACCCGTAAAGGGAGTTTCGTCTGATGAATTTCCTGCAAGTCCACTTCTCTGATCCTCAGGGCACGAAAGGTGGTCTACAACTCGTAACTTTCTCCATGACTCGTACGCATGACTCGTAGACTTCAACTTTGGCAATTTACCTCTTACTAAAAATCCTCAAGAAACCTATCTATGATTTGTAAACTGGACAACGACTCGTAGATGGTCTCGTATAATAGCAAAAACCAGCAATTTCTATAATTTTCTTATCAAGCCTTGGGAGGGAACCCTAGGCGTAACTAGCACTCTAATACTATTGCTAGCCACTAAGCAAACCACCCAGTCTCATCGCATTAATTGCGGAAGATAAATAAGAAATAACAATCTATTAGTGGGCTACAACTATCAACTGAGTCTATCATGGATGGGTACAAATGAAAGAAACAATCTCAGTAATAATAAGAAATTGGGGAAAACAATCCCAACATCAACTATCAGTTATCCATGTCTATGAAGCCTCTATAGCTAAACTCTGAGAAGGTACCACGACAAACCACTGCTACCCCAATCAAAGAAAATAACATCAAACTGACTGAAAGGCTAATTTTTCCTCCGAAAGCAAGGGAGGACTCACCAAGTCTCTGTCCAGGGATCTGCAAACCTCAACGATTAGCCTACTGAAGTCCTCTGTCTATAGAATCTTCTCATAAAATGATGCAGTGCCAAAGGGGCGTTAGTATGTCGAATGTACTGTATGTAAAATGGGCTAAAGTAAACAGTACACAATATTAATAACTTCTCAATCACTCATACTCAACTCAGAGTAAGAGATGATCACTATCACATCACTATCCATCAAGACATCAAACTATCACCTCAACCTCAGAGTACTATCAACATGAACCTATCTGGGAGTTTCTATAATCGACAATCATCACTTATGAATTGTTGATGATACAACGAAAGGATGTTGTTGCCACATTCATCTAGTACCTTGTCAAGGTACAGGACGAGTCTGTCGGGGATCCCAAAAGAAGTCTATCAAGCCCTATGGGAGGCAAAGGAAACATTCGCTTTCATGGTCTAATCCTCTCCTACACTATCCACGCAATTAGTAAGTGTGAGAAGGACTTACTCTTACACATTTCGGTGTTAATACTCCTCCTAGGACTCAACACACTCATAAGTCTATCAATACATCAAGAATTTCCTTCACTCAACCTTTACAAGCAAGATCACTCATCGCATCTCATTATCTATTAGCTCGAAGAGTAGGATTATTCCTTCAAAACTAAGGTTCAGTCTCATTAGATTCTAAGAACACTAGTTCAATCAGTTTCAGTCATCAATACACTCACCTCAGGGCTCAGACTCCAACAATCACAATATTCAGAAAATCAAGGCTCTAGACAGTACCCCTTAAGTTCGTTCTGGAGGTAACTAACAATGGAATCTTGCAATTTAGAAATATAATGTTTACAATAATACAAGCGAACAACAAATACAAGTATGATGATCATCAATTTATGACAATATATAGACATTAAAGAAAATTCTCAAGAAAGTTTCAAGAAATCACAACTCTAGAATTATAAATTGTCAATCTCTAGTTCACTGCATTTATTGGGGTACATGGGAGGACAATCCCATGCTTTAGGTAGCCTTACATACCTGGTTGAAGAGTTATCAAGCTTCTTTCCAGAACTTGCACCCAAATTTCAGAACCCTCCACTCTCTGTTCTTCTTCTCCCAAAAATCCTCACGTAGAAAACTTAGAAAAACAATGGGTTTTAAACCCTCGATCACTAATAAATGACTTCTAGAACATGTTTTAAGACTTAAAAATGGGTTGAAAATGATCAAAATACCCTTCCCAAATTTTTAAAAGATAAATTTAAAACTGATGTACTGGTCCGCGACACGCCAAGGGCGCAGACCAGTCATTTTCGCCAATTTTCGGGACTTTCAGTTTCCGTTGAAAATAATTTAAAAAAGATAATGTGTTACTCCGCATCATGCCAAGGGCGCAGACAGACACTAGTTTGCAATTAATTTGTGAAAATTATTTTTCACTCCAATTACTCTTAAACTGGGTCAATACCATTTTACGACTTGATTTTCTACGCTGATCATAAATTTGGTCTCGAATTTTCCATCGGTGCTTTGAAAGATGCGTTGTATGCACGATTATATGTCAAGGGCAATTTGATAATTTCACAGGGTGTTAAATCATCTCTCCCTTGGGATCATTCATCCTTGAATGATGAGTAAGAATAGAATAAAAGCATGAGTGACTTCAAAACTCACCTCATTCCTCACTCGTGAACTCTCGAACTCTCAACTACCCATTACCTATCTATCATTCTTAAGCTAGGGAATAGAATTAAATAAATGCATCAACTCAAGGAAAGGAGACATTCAATAACATTAAGGATAAGGATATTTACCTTCAACACCATTATCATTTGGCATGAATAGGTGCGGGTATCTGAATTTCATTGCTTCCTTAGCTTCCCACGTAGCTTCCTCAACAAATTGATTCCTCCATAGGACTTTAACTTAGGTTCTCTCTTTATTCCTCATCTTAAGAACTTGTCAATCAAGGATTTAGACTGGAATTTCTTCGTAAGATAGACTATCCTTCACTCCCATACTCTCAACAGGAATTGCTAAGGCTGGATCTCCCAAACACATCTTCAACATTGACACATGGAACACCGGGTGAACTCCATCTAGCTCGGAAGGTAAGTCTAGCTCATGAGCAACCTTCCCAATTCTTCTCACAATCTGGCATGGTCCAATATAACGTGGACTAAACTTCCCCTTCTTACCAAACCTCATGACACCCTTCATGGGTGACACCTTTAAGTACACCCAATCATCCACCAACTCCAAGCCTCTTCTCCTAACGTCCGTGAAAGACTATTGATGGCTCTGTGTTGTCTTCAACCTCTCTCTAATGACCTTTACCTTCTCCATGGATTGTTCGACCAGGTCAAGGCCGATTAATTCAACTTTACCAGCCTCAAACCAGTCAATCGGTGATCTACATTTCCTCCCCTATAAAGCCTCATAAAGGGACATCTGAATGCTGGCATGGTAGCTATTGTTGTATGCAAACTCAATCAATGGTAGATGTCATCCCAATTTTCCTTGAAGTCAATGACGCAAGCTCTCAACATATCCTCCAAGGTCTGAATGGTGCGCGGCCTGTCTATCCATCTGAGGGTGAAAAATTATGCTCGGATGTACTTTCATTCCCAATTCTTCTAGAAAAGATCTCAAGAATTGAGAAGTGAATTGAGCTCCTCTATCCGAGATAATGGACAAGGGAACCCCATGCAACCCTACAATCTCTCGAATGTATAGCCCCACATCTCCTCGGTCGTATACGTCATCTTGACTGCCAAGAAGTGGGCTGATTTCATCATCGTATAAACAATCACCCATATCGTATCATGTGCTTTCGGGATCTTAGTAAGCCCATGATGAAATCCATGTTGATCGTCTCCTACTTCCATTCAGGAATTTCAAAGTTTTGGGCCAATCTACACGGTCTTTGATGTTTAACCTTAACCTGTTGACATTGGGGTACTTAGATACAAATTCAGCAATGCCCTTCTTCATCCCATTCTACCAATAGACTTTCCTTAACTCGTGGTACATCTTAGTAGAACTAAAGTATATACAACATTTGGAGCTATGAGCTTCAGCCATAATCCTCTCTCGAATACCATCAACATCAGGCACGCACAATCTTCCTTGATACCTCAACACCCTATCTCCCCATTCAGAGAAAACCATCACCTTTTGCTTGTAAACCGCTTCTTTCAATTGGAACAAGACAGGGTCTTGGTCATACTTCCCCTTTACTTCTGACACTAAGGATGAAGCAAACCCATTTTGAACATTGACCCCGCCTTTATTGTTCTCCTCAAGTTTCACTTCTAGTTGAGCCAATCTATGCACTTCCTTAGTTAGTTCTCTCCTTCCTTCCTCCATATGGGCAGTGCGACCCATAAACATCCTTCTAAAAGCATCAGCAACAATGTTACCCTTACCTGGGTGGTAGAGAAAGTTCAGGTCATAATCCTTGAGCAACTCCAACCATCTCCTCTGCCACAGGTTGAGATCTTTCTGACTGAACACGTATTGCAAACTCTTATGGTCTATGAACACGTCCACATGCACTCCATACAAGTAGTGATGCCAAATCTTAAGTGCAAACACCACTGCTGCTAACTCGAGATCATGAGTCGGATAGTTCTTCTCATGGATCTTAAGTTGTCTGGAAGCATAAGGTATCACCTTCCCCCTCTACATAAATACACAACCTAATCCAACTCGGGATGCATCACAATATATCACGAAGTCTCCCGTTCGGTCTGGCAAGGTCAACACTGGGGTTGTAGTAAATCTAGTCTTCAACTCCTGAAAACTCTTTCCACATGCCGTAGACCACTGAATTTTGGCTTTCTTCTGAGTCAGTTTAGTCAATGGTACTGACAAAGAAGAAAAGTGCAACCTGCGATAGTACCCCACCAAACCCAAGAAGCTTCTTATTTATGTTGGAGAAGTAGGTCTAGGCCAGTTCTTAATCGCTTCAATTTTCTGTATATCTATCTGAATGCCATCTCCTGAAACAACATAGCCCAAATAAGCCACGGACTTGAGCCAAAACTTACACTTTGAAAATTTATACAACTCATGATCTTTGAGCGTTTGCAAAACCACTCTAAGGTGATTAGCATGCTTCCTTTCATCCATATAATATATCAGAATGTCATTGACAAACGCAATCATGAACATATCAAAATATGGTTTGAAGACCTTGTTCATCAAATCCATAAAAGTTGTAGGTGCATTTGGCAACCCAAAGGACATGACTAAGAATTCAAAGTGGTTATACTATGTCCTAAAGGCTGTCTTTGGGATATAACTTTCCCTCACCTTCAACTGATGGTAACCCGATCTGAGGTCTATCTTGAAGAAACAAGTAGCACCCTTAAGTTGGTCAAAGAGATCATCTATTCTGGGAAGAGGATATTTATTCCTTATAGTGACCTTGTTCAGTTGTCGGTAGTGTATACACATTTTGAGAGACCCATCTTTCTTACGCACGAATAGGACAGGATCACCCCAAGGTGAAACACTAGACCTTATGAAACCTTTCTCTAACAAGTCTTTCAACTGTTCTTTCAATTCTTTCAGCTCTACTGGGGTCATTCTATAAGGTGGAATTGAAATGGGTTTGGCCTCATGAAGGACTAAATCCCAAAGTCAATCCCTCTATCAGGTGGGGCTTCGGGAAGATCATCAAGAAACTCATTTACAATAGGGACGGACTCAAGGGTAGCAGGTCCAACATCATCAGACTTAACTCTCACAAGGTGGTAAATACAACCTTTGGAAATGAACTTTCTAGCTCTAAGATAAGAAATAAATTTGCCCTTAGATGCAACAAAACTCCTTTTCCACTCTAAGATAGGCTCATTTACAAATTGAAACTTAACAATCCAGGTTCTACAGTTAACAAAAGCATAACAGGCGTGAACTCAATCCATGCCCATTATTACATTAAAATCAACCATCTCCAGCTCTACCAACTCAGCTAAGGTATCTCTATGATAGATAGATACTACACAATCCCTCTAAACTCTCTCAGCTAAGATAGACTCACTAGTAGGAGTAGAAACAGAAAAAGGTTCAAGAAAACACTCTGAAAGAATCCCAAACTTACTAGCCACATAAGGAGTCACAAAAGACAAGGTGGCACCCGGATCAAGTAACGCATAACAATCAAAGGTAAAGACTCGAAGCATACCCGTGACAACATTTGGTGTAGCCTCCTGATCTTGTAGATTACCCATAGCATAAAGGTGGTTCGTCTCCCCTCTTATACCATTAATAGTACCCCTCTACTGATTGCCTCCTGGAGGTGTTGCGAAAGAGTAAGCTCTGCTGCTCCCTCACCTCGCCTCCTCTTTGGACACTTAAAACTGAAGTGACCATCCTGTCCACATAAATAACAAACATTCTTGCCCACACGACATTCACCCAAATGAAGTTTACCGCACTTGCCACACGGTGGCTTTCCCCTCGTGCCTTGGCCTTGGGTCACATTGGCCTGATATTGAGCACCCAGAGCCCTGAAATTCTAATAACCATGAGATTTCTGATCATACCTGTTTGGCTGAATGGGCCCACTCACTAAAGACTAGCCTGATACTGTGAGTGGGTCACACTGGCCTGAGACTGTGACTGCAAGTGGGACTCACTCTTGCTCATTTTGGTGCTAATACTCCTCCAAGACTCAACACGCTCATAAGTCTATCAATACATCAAAAATTTCCTTCACTCAGCCTCTACGAGCAAGAGGACTCACCTCATCTTATCGTCTATCAACTCAAAGAGTAGGATTATTCCTTCAAAACTAAGGTTTAGTCTCATTAGACTCTAAGAACATCAGTTCGATCAGTTTCATTCATCAGTACACTCATCTCAGGGCTCAGACTCCAACAATCATCATATTTAGACAATGAAGGCTCTAGTTATTCCCCTTAAGTTTGTTCTGGAAGTAATTACCAATGGAATCATGCAATTTTGGAAGATAATGTTTAAAATAATACATGCAAACAACAAATACAAGTATGATGATTATCAATTTAAGACAATATATAGATATTAAAGAAAATTCTCAAGAAAGTTTCAAGAAATCACAACTCTAGAATTATCAACTGTCAATCTCTAGTTCACTGCATCTATTGGGCCACATGGGAGGACAATACCATGCTTTGGGTAGCCTTACATACCTGGTTGAAAAGTTATCAAGCTTCCTTCAAGAACTTGCACTCAAATTTCAAAACCCTCCACTCTCTATTCTTCTTCTCCCAAAAACCCTCACGTAGAAAACTTAGAAAAACAATGGGTTTTGAACATTCAATCACCAATAAGCGACTTCCAAAACATGTTTTAAGACTTAAAAATGGGTTGGGAATGACCAACATACTCTTCCTGAATTTTAAATGAAAAGTTTAAAACTGATGTACTGGTTTGCGACGCGCCAGGGGCACGGACCAGTACATTTTTCGCCAATTTTTGAGACTTTCAGTTTCCATCCAAAAAAATTGAAAAAAAAATAAAATGTTGCTCTACGCCCCCTCCTCATCAAGTCAAGGGCGCGAACAGACACTGGTTTGCTATTAATTAGTGAAAATTATTTTTCCCTGCAGTTGCTCTTAAAAATTGGGTCAAGACCATTTTCCGCACTGATTGCAAATCTGATTTTGAATTTTTCATCGGAGCGTTGAAAGACGTGTTGTGCGCACGATTATGTGTCAGGGGCGTTTTGGTTATTTCACGAGGTGTTACATTTTTTTCAAATCATGGACACTTGTAATCCTGCAAATCTAAACACAAAAATACATAAAAACCACAAATAAAATCCTAAGTTTTAAGTTCAAAAATGTTATATTTTGCCAGCACATCAAATACTCACTCAATGAATGGCATGACTTGCAAATAATTGAGTACCACATATCGATGTGCTTGATGTTTCACCGTAGGTGACAATTCAAATATTTCAGCTCCTACTCTTTTACTAACTGGTGGGAAATACTGGATGAATTTGCTAAATTTCTATCCTAAGTATAATCATTAACATAGCATGGTCTATTCATTTTTTTCTCAATCCCTTCAAGATTTTATGAGAAAAAGGTAAGAGCCTTTTCTCCTACATGGCCTTCAACTATGCAGCCTTCTGGTTGTGACATGTTTGTCAATTCAAATGTCCTAGATATTTGATTAGAGGATATATAATTAGTTAACAAATATAATTTTTACAACTTAGAGAATGAATTACAATAAAAAATAAAAAAAATTATTTACCTTTCCACTACATACAATCACCGATACTGGACTAGGCATCGAAGTTTTACTTCAGCGACTAGATGGCAAGTCAAATGAACCATGATTGTAAAGAATGTGGGAGGAAATAATATTTCTAAGTGGTTAATAGATGAACATATTGAGACTGGAGCTTGTCAAGATCTGAGAGGCTTAAGTTTCTGGCACATAATTGTCGAAAGAATGAGCTCAACTCCTTTAGCACAGTAATCACCTTATCAGGCAAAACTTTACTAATTGCAATTGATAACAAATGATGCATTAGAATGTGAAAATCATGACTTTTCATTCCAAAGGGCTTTCTTGTTTTAAGTCGATACATCTTGAAATGTTGCTTGCATATCCATCAGTCATTTTTGAATTCTTTAAAATTCTCAAAAATACATCTTTCTTAAAACCATTTTCTTTGTATCTAAAATAGTAAACAAAGATGGACGATAATTTCCATTTTCATCCGGACAAAGTTCTTGTCGTATGCCTATTTCTCAAAGATCTTTTCGAGCTTGGGAATTGTGTTTTGATTTTTTATAATCACCAAGCAAAGTGTATATCACATTCTCACACATTCTTCTCAATGTGCATAACATCTAGATTATGACGCAACAAGATAATTTTCCAATAAGGAAGGTAAAAAAAATGCTTCTCTTTCTCCATTGTATCGATTCATCTTTAACAATAGATTTTTCTTGAGGTCTTTTGTGCTTATTATTCAACTCGGGTACTTTTTTAAAATTGACATTAATGCCCTCCATTCGTTTCAAGATGTCTGAACCTGATAATACAATTGGTTGCTCTTGTTGTTCGAACTTCCCATTAAAAGGAAGACGTTGCAATTTAAATCGATGACCCCTTTCAAAAAAATGATGATGATCCATAAAACATTATTTTCTACTATGCTTTAACATGTACGAGTCTATTGCAAAGTTACATGTGGGGCAAGCAAATTGAGTGCATGTGTTCTATTCTGATAGGTTACCAATCCTATAAAAATCACTAATTGTCCCCATTAAAGCTGCTTGCATTTTAAATGTTTCATTTCTATAAGAATCTAACATCTGCACTCCATCATACCATAATTCCTTGAACTCTTAAATAAGAGGTTATAAGTAGATATCTATGTCATTATCAAGCATTTCTTTCGGGAATGATCATTAAGAGAATAAATGAAGATTGTTTTCAGATACTCTTAAGGAGAACAATTTTATGGAATAAGAATAACTGGTCAAATACTATAGGATGTTGACATTACTCTAAAAGGATTAAAACTGTCGATAGCTAGGCCTAGTCGTATATTTCTAGGATCTGCAGCAAATTCTAGATGAAGAGACTCAAATGTTTTTCAAGCTTGAGAATCCCTAGGTTGTCTCATCAACTCATCTTGATTACCCCCTAAAGAATGTCAACTCATAAACAACAATAACAATAACATTCCCAGTGAAATCCCACAAGTGGGGTTTGGGGAGTGTAAATTGTACGCAGACCTTGCCGCTACCTCATAGAAGTACAGAGGCTGTTTCAAAGAACTCTCGTCTCAAAACCCATAAGTAGAAAGAACTAGATATGACAAAAGGAAATGAAAGGGAAGGGAAGGGAAGGGAATAACAGGTGCAACTAATAATGAGCAGCACATGCCAGTATGTAAATATGGTAAAACTAATACATCTCCAATAGACATTGAAAAGAAAAAGGAAAAGGATAATAATAATAGTAATAATAAGAAGAAGAATAACAATAAGAATGTCATATCATAGACTCGATAATTTTAGAACACAAAAATAGCCTTTGCAGCCTCACTTTTAGTGGAAAGTAGCGTAAAATTTTTGGAGGTTACTTTTTTTTACTATCTTTCCACCTAGACGTCTTGGATTTTTTGCATTCTTACAAGTCTTTATCATCTTTTCCAAAATATAACATACAACATTTGTCCAAGCATGTATCTTGGTATAGTTAAGACCAAATTTATTAATGATTTTCTCTGCCTCATAAAAGGAAAACAGGAATCTTGGATCCTCAAAGGTATCTTTTAATAGTTCTAGTATCATACTTATCACTTTGTTATTCATTCGGCACAAACACTTTATGTGATATAATTTGATTAGAAAGGATAATTTGAAATACTTTGTACACCCTTCGTATAATGGTTATTTTCCATCTTTGATCAATTCATAGAACTTTGCATAATCTTCATTATGCCTTTCAAAATGCTTTTTATTAAATATTTCTTCTCCATTGATAGGCTCACAAGACACATTAGGTTCAGTGATATTGGTTCCAGTGAACCCAAAAGCATTATTAATCATCAATTCAATTGGATTGTGAGGCTGCAAAGTCTCTTCTATGGAACGTATACTTTGAAATGTTTGTGTCGTAGTTGTATTTTGAATTTTCACTATGTAAATACAAAAATTCGTAGTTATTTGGAAAAAGCTTTCAAATTAGGTCCTCTTGAACTACATCTTTTTTTGTCATTTATTGAAACCATATCTCGAACATGGACACTTAATTACAAGTCCGTCGACTCATGCTCAAAAGCAAAATTCAAAAACTTTCTTACCTTATCTATATATTCGGAGTATTCTGGGTTTCCTACTCCAAGATTTATCAATTGACATGGCCAGAAAGAACAACACAACAAAAACTTAATTTTAAGAGCAAAACAGAAGGCCATAAAATACTGAGAATTTGTCTACTTCAACTCATATTTTTACTTATCAAAAATAAGAAAAAGTACTAAATAATAAGAGTTGTTTACCAATCAAATAATTAATGTTGTTATTGATCTCAAGCCCATGCATGAAATTTGGATTAATAGAAGCAGTAACTTAAATGGCTTGAAACTGAAATCTAAAGCTCGAAAGTGAAATTTAGATTATAACTTCACTATTTCTCTAAAGCTCAACTTAGTAAAATTATAACATGCAAAATCAAATTGTGAAAATGAATAAATAGCACAGAGAATTAAAAAAAAGTTAAAAATTCTAACAAAAAGTTTGAATCTAATAAATTTGTACAAATTCTAACAAGTCTCTGCAAACTCTTTACAATCTAAATTACATGTATGAATATTTCACAAAAAAATTCATATCGGCAAATAACCTAAAAAAATTTACAATTTATTTCTAGTGATTGCGAGCTTACATAGAAAATTTTTTCAGATATTGAGAGCTATTTGAGAGTAAAAAGTTTACAAAGAGGGATTAAGAGTTTATCTGGAATTAGGAGCTTGAATTATTGAGTGATTAAGAGCGGAAGGATTTGTATCGATTGGAGAGAATTGAGACCTTGAAGGATTTGTAACAATTGGAGAGATTTGTGGAAACAAATCAATGTTTCCCCAAATTAGCGATACTTCAGCTATTCTGGAATTGGGAGCATTTTAGGCAAATGAATGAAAAAAAGAAAAGGATTAGTAAGAGAAAAAGAAAATTATATTTTAGTAATAAATATCAAAAAAGGAAATAATGTTGGGGTCCATGCAGCAGAATAAGCAATAAAATTAGAGGAATAAATAAAGCAAAGTAGACACCAAAAGTTCTGCAAGGACGTCTTGTATCGAAAGTCTTCCTATCAAGTGATGATACATGTAGCGTGTCCTGTTGGATGATAATGGCGGCGCAAAATAATTTGAAAGATCAAATGGTGTGGCATAACAATTGGAGATCTGTGATTGATGTCTTGTGTCGATAATGGCAGTGCAAGATGATTTGGCCGATCAAATAATGTGACCTAGCAATTGGAGATCTATGGTTGATACCTTATGTCAAAAGTCTTCTTGGCAAAGTGGTGATCAAGCGGCGTGTCCCACTAATTCATAGTGACGGTGCAAGATTGGCTAGCAGATGAACTATATTATTGCTGAAAGTAAGGTACAAATATGTGGTCTTGGTTTGTGGGGAGGATTGTTGGATATGATAAACTTATCCCACACCATGACAAAAGAATAGAAGTGGCTTGCAGCAAATGTTGAAAATATTGTTGTTGCAAATGTCTAGAATCGTTGAGTTAGTCCCTCCAAATGGAGGACCCACATGTCTATTTTTTCATCTCAATCAACTTGGCGTTCTTTCTTTTAAATCAACAAAAGTGCCAATTTTTTATGGTTGGCCACCACCTCATCAACCCTCTTTTTTGAATTGTCAAAAAAAAGAGCCTGGTGATTGCAGGTAGTGTACTATAAAAAGAGTTCAAGAGCTTCTCATTTCGTACACAAAAAAAAACATTGAGAGCCATAGAGAGAAATGAAATACTTTGAATATTTTCTTCAGTGAGATAAACATAGATTATAAAA
>JAOTQR010121406.1:0-23833 GCA_025774065.1 Solanum ossicruentum | reverse complement strand
ACATCCTTTCACCACACTTCGACGTCAACAATCCCAAACTTGTTTTAACTTTACCAAAATTGTATCCAATGTTTTTACACATAAAACTAGTCTTAAACTAGTCAAAAAATAGTCCCAAAATAGGTGAAGGTCATGGAACAACATATTATAATTTTCAGCTCCCAAGTTTCTTTTAAGAGTAAAATTACGATGTTGTACAACAACTCATCTTTGTGGACTGTAAAAGTGGTGCAGTAGCTTAGTTACATGACTAACAACCTATGTCTTGTTAGAACATATGTCTTTCTTCATAATTCATCTAGCCAATTAAGAGAAAATCCTCTTGAAATATAAGAAACGTTCACAACAATACTTAGGATACATACTGTCCAGAATTTCCAGCATAGCATAATAGAATATACTTCTTGTTTTTCATGAAGAAACCATACCAAATACACAACTATAATTTCTTACCTTTGCCTTATAGATTCTGGGTTCCCTTCAATATCCTTAGAGAATTGTGTTTGCAGCTTGGTGAAGTGAATTAGAGAGAAGACAAAAGACTTTAAGAAAGCTGAAACTTTATTTCCTAGTGGCATGAATTAGTGTTGCACTTGATCCGTTTTTAAAGATCAAGTTGGCCAACTTTGTATTCCACTTTTGACCTGATAATGACACCCATTAATAGCCTTTTGATTCAGCAGTTTGACCCTTAAATTTGGGCCTAAATGGGTCTCAAATATGATGGATCCTGGCTGCCAATTTCCAACTTTCTTCTTAGTTGGTTTTGGGTGCAAATGGCCAAGTGGTTGTAGTGTACTTAGGATGTTTTTAAATTCCTCTTGGACTGCAAATAAGGTACATTTATGATACTAAAACATGGGACAAAGTTATACGCTTAACACAAAATTTATTCATAATCGAACTTGAACAAATTCTATGTCGAGTCTCGTCTCCGTTTAGCTATCAATTTTAAGCTAAGAAAGTAGGTGACTCACCTACTAGATTGTTAAGTCATACAATATCCTCAATTCTTTTACTTAGTTTAGGGCTGATATATCTGCAATTTAACACCAACACATATATACCCTTGACCCTCTTAAGCATTTAGACTCATATATCCCCCATTAACACGAGATTTAAGCACTTTCAAGAATTGGCACTAATTTGACCAAACCATATCATGATTCATTTACATAGCATTAGTGCATGTAAAATGTGGGTTGTTACAATGCCTTTTGGTTGTTAGGTAAATTTGTTAGAAATTGAGATGAATGTGAAGGGCTGTTTGAAACTGTCGAACGATGAAAGGGGCATGGAATTTTTAAATGATGTAGCCCGTATACCATGGGAAAGTCTGAGTACCCTCGCCATATGGGCATGAGTTCAAGTGTGGGGTCATGGGCTCTGAGGTTAAGCATTGACTTTGCACTATTGTTTTGTAGGTAATATGTCTTCAAGTGAATGACGAGGCTGTTAGTCAAGCAGGCAAAGGGCCAACAACACAAGGAAACGAGCATGAGATGTTCTAGACGTGCCTAAGGACAATAGGAGGGGTTAACAACCTCAATATGGGGCTAAGGATGTGAACCGAGGGGGAAGGTAGTTGTATCAATCTCATGATGAGACAAAGTACTACCCTGATGTCCCTACCGACATGGAGTCTCTTCGAGATGAGTACCCCTAAATTCTGAATAGATTGTCACGCCCAAAGTCCCGCTATGGCGGACTGGAACTTGTTGTCAATAAGGCTCAAGAGAACCAACCTCTATCCACACACTTTCTATACATATTATAAGGGGTTTCTGCATTTTACATGCTTTTAAGAAAGTAAATAGTAATAACAAGCCAAAAAAAAATGTATATGACTAGGCAATTGGGGCCACGTTGTCTAAAGCATAAGACATGACCAAATTTACATAGTTTACCACAAAGCCTCTAGATAATGAAAAGTATTTGATAAGGGTCGGGACAAGCCCCCCTCGACTAAATATACAATACAAAAATATATGCTCTAGACACACAAAGCTCCGAAGCAACCTGGAGCTTGGTAACAATTGCTGGATATCCTGTACTCCTACTGGGGAGAGCTACTAGCACCTGTACCTGCAACATGAAATACAAGTCCCCCGTAAGGGACATCAGTACAAGATAATGTATTGAATATGTAAGGCAGGAAATATTGCATATGAAGTAAAAACTCAAATGAAACTATGCACAGGTGTAGGGATAAGAGACCACCTTTAGTCATACTGTGGCATCATATACTTTATATTCTTTTTATTACTTTACCTTTACTGTATAATCTATGTGCAACATGTATTACAAATAACCAGCTGATCTGTGGTAAATCTATATCGGGATCGGCCCTTGCTAGGCTTTTTCTTTCACTCCTAGGGCTACCCCCCGTAATGGAATCGAACCTGGCTAGGTGATTCTTCCACCCCTCGGGTTACCACCCATCAATAAGCAATATACTTTACTCTATCTTTCAGTTACCTTTGAGATGATTCTTTTGATGGTCATAAAATTGGAGCTATAGGCTGTAGATGTAGCATGTGATACGTAATTGATCATACAGGACAATACGACAACGAAAAAAAGTATGTTACACAAATAATGGAATGTGCATGAGATAAAACAACTCGTGAACTTTATTTAGGAACAAGAACCCATGTGTCTTGGTATCCAAGAATGTATGCAAATTTGAAGGTGACTATGTATAAGAGCATATGAACATTGGAAAGAGTGGAGACACGGTCAATAGTTGTGTCGGAGTTGGTAAGTGCCTTTATGTGCCTAGGAGGGATCTATGTTTCATGCCAAATAGTATGAAATCAAGTAGTCTTACATACCTCGCTATACGACCTCGCTATTACCTCAAGATAACCTTCCCTTCCTCCAAATATTTATCTACAATATAGTATATGATAAAACTAGCATTAGCAGCTAATAGATACATCTTGGCAGCCCAATGTCATAAAAAAACAACACACGGGCAGCAAGCGTATAATTATAAACCCGAGCGCATTCTTTCAACCTTTCTGCCTCTAATCGTATTTTCTAGTATACATATCATGTGCAACCTGTTTTAGTGCCATAACAGTCTTACAACATCCCACAAATCACAACACATAATAATTCTATACAATATACAAATAGGCAGCATAACGTTACATCCCTTTGCTACATTTTGACGTTGACAATTCCAACCCTATTCCAACTTTAACCAAATAGTTCCCACCATATATACACATTAAAAAAGTCCTAAATAGTGTAAAAATAGTTCTAAAGTATATGGAGAACGTGAAACAACAATCTCCGATTAGCAGCCCACAAGTTCCTATTAAGAGCACAATTATGATATCGCACAACTTCTCATTTTTACAGACTGTAACAATGGTGCAACATCCTTGTTATATCACTAAAAAACTAAAAATTGTTAAAAACATAATTTTTACTTCATATTTCATCCAACTAAGAAGAAAAAATTATGTTAATCAACAAGAAAAGTGTACAACAATCCTTAGGACACATGCTGTCCAAAAATTTCAGCATAAACATAACCATCATAGTCTCTTGTTTTTCATAATAAAACCATACTAAACATATAAATATTATTACTTACCTTTACCTTCAAGGTGTAGGGTTTCTCCAAGAACCCTAAGAGTCTCCTTGTGGCCGCTTTGCAAAGTTAAGAAGGTGTAGAGAGAAAGTTTGTGAAAGCTGATTTTTTTTCCAAGTTAGGAATGATTTAAAGGTGCTACTTGTAAGACCCTTTTATAGGAGCCTTTGGTCGAATTTTTTGTGTGGTTTAAGTCTCATATTATTAAGGTGGTCATGCAGCAACTTGGCCCTTTCACTTTGGACTAAATGGGTTTCAAAGTTGATGGGCCTTGATGCCCATTTTCCTAATTTCTCTTCACTTAGTTTGGGCCCAAATAATCAAGTGGGTTTTGCTATACTTAGGCCCTTTTTATATTCTTCTTGGGCTAAAAATATAGTCCATTTATTATGCTAAAACATGGGCTAAAGTTACACCATTAACATGGACTTTATTCATAATCGGACTTGGATAGATTCAATGTCGGGCCTCATCTCCGTCTAGCTAGAAAATTAAAGCTAAGAAAGTAGGTGACTCACCTTCTAGCTTCCTAAGTCCTACAAGCACCTCACTTCTCTCACTTCATTTAAGGCTGTGATCTCCTCTATTTGACTTAAAACTTGTATATACTCGACCCTCTTAAGCATTAGACGTACATATGGGCTTTAATTTGAGATTCAAGCACTTTTAAAAATAGGTGCTAATTTGACAAAGTCACATCATGTTTCATGTGCATAGGACAAGTACATGTAAGGTGTGGGGTGTTACATCCTCCCCCTCGTAGGAACATTCATCCTCGAATGTTAGTATAATTAGATAGCTTAACCATGTTCAACACAATAATCGTTCAAACACTCGTACCTATTAAGTCTCCAATTCTACATGTTGCACTTCCTCTTTAGCTTAAAATAAGTAAGGGTATTTTGATTTCATCATCTCCTCAGCCTTCATGTTATCTTTTCTGTTTGCTGATTCCTCCAAAGTACTTTTACTGAAGCTATTTTGTTGTTCCTTAGCTTCTTAACTTGACGATCTAGAATAGCAATAGCTACCTCTTCATAGGTAAGATCTTTTGTAACCTGCACATCTTCAATAGGAGTGATACGAGATGGGTCACCTACGCATTTTCGAAGCATTGAGACATGAAAAACTGGATAAACCATTGAAAGCTCTTGGGTTAGTTCTAATTCGTATGCAACCTGCCCGAACCTCTTAATAATTTTATATGGCCCTATGTAGCATGTGTTCAGTTTCCCTTTCTTACCAAATCTCATAACCCTTCATTGGAGACACCTTTAAAAACACCCAATCCCCTACTGAGAATTCCAGTACTCTCTTCCTAGCATCCGCATATGATTTGTGATGACTTTGGGATGTGTCTAGCCGCTGTTGTATTACCCTGACTTTTTCCATGGCTTGTTGTACTAGATCTGGCCCAAGCAAGGTGGTTTCACCCACTTCAAACCATCCAATAGGTCACCTACATTTCTTTCCATACAAAGATTCATAAGGTGCCATCTTAATGCTTGAATGGTAGCTATTACTATAGGCAAATTCAATAAGTGGAAAATGGTCCATCCAACTACCTTCAAAGTCCAAAGCACAAGATCACAACATATCTTCAAGTGTTTGAATAGTTCGTTTTGCTTGATTGTCTGTCTGAGGGTGAAAAGTTGTACTCAAACTCACTTGTGTCCCTAAACTGTTTTAGAAGGACTTATAAAACTTTGTTGTGAATTGAGATCCTCGATCAGATATAATGGAGATTGGGACCCTATGTATCCTGACTATCTTTTTGAGGTATAACTTGGCATATTCTTCAGCTGTATAATTACTTATAACTAGCAAGAAGTGTGATGACTTTGTGAGTCTATCTACTATTACCCATTTGGAGTCAAACTTTTAAAATGAGCGAGGCAACCCCGTAACAAAATCCATATTGATCATATCCCACTTCCATGTTGGAAGCTCTGTACATTGCATATAACCTCCTGGCATTTGGTGTTCTACTTTGACTTGTTGGCAATTTGGACATTGAGCCATAAATTCTGCAAGGTCCTTTTTCATGCCTCCCCACCAAAACATTACCTTCAATTCATGATACATATTAGTTGATCCTGGATAGATGGAATATCTAGAATGATGGTCTTCTTCCATTATCCTCTTCTTAGTACATTAATATCAGGCACACATAATCTATTTTGGAAATAAAGTACTCCATTTTATGTAAGGTCAAAGCCCTTTATTGTACTCTGACTCACCTTGTCTTTAAGTCATCGTAAACCAGGATCCTCAAACTATTTTTCTTTAACCACCATTACCAATAAAAACTCTGTAGCATTATGCACAACAATCCCTTCCTTTAGGGTTTCAAGAAGGCAGACTCCCAAACTAGCTAGTTGTCATAGATCCTTAGTCACCCCTTGACTTACTACAGTCTGATCACCAAAATTCATGATTGCCTTACGACTCAAAGCATCAACTACCACATTTGCCTTCCCTGGGTCGTAAAATATATCAATGTCATAATCCTTTATTAGCTCTAGCTATCTCCACTGTCTTTAATTTAGGTCCTTCTACTTAAAGATGTATTGCAGGCTCTTATGATCAATATATATGTCAACATGAATCCCATACAAATAGTGGCACTATATTTTTAGAGCAAACATAACCGCTTCTAGCTCAAGATCATATGTTGGGTAGTTGTTCTCACGTGGTCATAACTGTTTGGATGCATAAGCAATTACCCTACCATGTTATGTTAGTACACACCCTAAGACAACTACTGAAGCATCGCAATACACTGCATACCCCTTGGTGCCTTCCAAAAGTACTAGCACAGGTGCGGAAGTTAGCTTATTTTTCAGCTCCTAGGAGGTCCTTTCACATGCATCATTCCATTGGAACTTGGTTGCCTTATGTGTCAACTTTGTTAGAGGTGTAGAAATAGAAGAAAAACCTTCAACAAACCTTCTGTAATAACCTGCCAACCCTAGGAAGCTCTGAACTTCCGTGGGTGTTGTTGGCCTTGGCCAATCTTTCACAGCCTCTATATTTTGTGAATCAACCCTTATTCTCTCATCAGACATAATATGACCCAAGAATTCCACTGACTTTAGCCAAAATTCACATTTAGAAAATTTGGTAAACAACTATCGATTACGAAGAACCTGTAACACTTATCGTAAGTGATTTGCGTGTTCCTCTTCTGACCTTGAATATCCCAAAAATTTCATCTATAAATACTATCACGAACACATCCAAGAATGGCTTGAATACCCTATTTATCAGATCCATAAAAACTACTGGTTCATTCGTTAGCCCAAATAACATAACAAGAAATTCAAAGTGACCATAGCGTGTTCTGAAAGTAGTCTTAGGTATATCTTTCTCCTTCACCCTCACTTGGTGATACCCTTATCTCAAATCAATTTTTGAAAAGCATTTGGTGCCCTGTAACTGATCAAATAAATCTCAATCCTAGGGAGGGGGTACTTGTTCTTAGTTGTCACCCTATTCAATTGTTGATAGTCGATACATATTCTCAATGTGCCATTCTTTTTACATAAAAATAGCACTAGTGCACCCCAAGGGGACACACTAGGTCTTATAAAACCCTTCTCCAATAAGTCTTTTAACTGCTCCTTTAATTCACATAATTCTACTGAGGCCATTCCATATGGAGGGATGGAAATAGGTTGAGTGCCTGGAAGTAAATACCAAAATCTACTTCTTGTTCTGGATGTAAGCCTGGAAGTTCTTCAGGGAACACATCAACAAATTCATTCACCACTGGAACTGATTGAAGAGTTGGCGATTCTGCCCCCATATCGCTTACTCTAACTAAATGACATATATACCCCTTATATATCAACTTCCTTTCCTTAAAATAAGAGATAAACTTACCCTTTGGCGCCCCAGTATTGCCTTTCTGTTAAAAAACTGCCTCATTTGGAAAGTGGAAGTACACTCTTTTAGTTCGATGATCCACGATGGCATAGCAACAAAGCTAAGCAATCCATACCCATTATAACATCAAATTCCACCATTTCTAGCTCAGTAAGGTCAGCCAATGTGTCACGATCACAAACAGTTACTACACAGTCATAATAAACCCTTCTAGCCATAATAGATTCACCGATTGGTATGGACACTTCAAATGGTTTGTTCAATAATTTGGGTGTTCTCTTAAGCTTCCCAGCAACTAGTAGGGTAATGTATGATAGTTTAGAAATAGGATCAATTAATGCATATACATTATGTGAAAGGAAGGACAATGTACCTGTGACCACATCGTGTGAAGCTTCCAAATTTTGCCGACTCCCCAAAGAATAAGTGCAATTCTAGACTCCGCTAGAGTTAGCTGCCCCTCTTACACCTCTACCATGACCTGTAGGTGCTTGTTGACCCCTACCTAATGGAGGAACTGACAATGATGATGCAATAGCCGACCCAGTAGATTGCACTATATCACCCATACTCCTCCTCGGGCAATCTCTCATCATATGCCTTGGCACACCACACCAATAACAAGCGTTTATCCCAACACGACATATACTTGAATGACTTCTTCCACACTGTTTTCAAGGTTTCCTAGGAGTTACTTGCTGGCCTGCTGAATATCCTGTTGCCCGTGCACCTTGCCCTTCACTCCTTAGACCAAACTGATTACTTCTAGACCCCTGAAGTTGTGGTGGAGCACCGGCTGCATAGTAGAAGGACGATGGCCTGGGCGGTCTGTTAGAAAATTGAGGCCTAAGCTAACCTTGGGTGGTGTAAACTGCCCTATAGACCTGGCCCTCTTGGACTACGCCCTTTCTAACTCTTGTGTCCTTCTCCTTTTCCTCCAATTTTTGTGCAAAAGCTTGCATCCTCGCTATATCTATGTCTTTATTCAAGAAAGAAATGTTACAATCTATAACCAAATACGAATCCAATCTATCCACATATCGATGAACTTTATCTGCCATAGTAGAAACTATATTAGGAGCATACCTGGCCAAAGAATTAAATTGAAGACTATACTCCCTCATGCTCATATTCTCTTGGTGGAGATTCAAGAAGTGATCTGCACGGACCTATCAGATCTCTAATGGTAAGTAATGGTCAAGAAATGCCTCTTTGAACTCCTCCAGGTAGTTGGAGGTGCATCTATATCATTGGATTGCTTCCAAGCTTCATACCACAATATAGCCACACCCTTTAATCTATACACTGCTACCTCAATAGCTTCTGTACCACTCACATGCATAACATCTAAAGTGCATTGAATCTGATCAATAAAGTCTTGGGGATCTTCATTAGGATCTGATCTTGTGAAGGATGGAGGGTCCAAATTAAGGAAGTCATGTATCCTCGTGCTAGCTATCCTATTCGCACCACCTGCACCTCTAATTGGAACTTTTTGTCTTTGACCTTGGCTAGTAACTATACGAGTCAATAGTTAGACTACATTTCTCATATTTTGCATGGTAGCATCGATAGGTGGTTCTGGGAAATTTCACTACTTCCTGGTTCATCAGGAGTTGGAGGAGTTAGAGATGTCTGTGACAGAGACGTATATTGAGCCTTATTTTGTTGTGTAACCCAACTGAGTATACCGACCACCACTTCTACTTCTTTTCCTTTACCTTTGTTTTTCCTGGTTTCTGGCATACTTGTTGTACAAAAACATTTAGGGGTTAGACACAATCCACCTATTACACTTGGCTCTAAGGCACGATCTAAAGAATGAAAAGAAAGTAACAACTTTAAAATGCCATGTAGCCTCCTTCTTATAAATTTAACACACAACACATCGATAAATAAGACTCTACATAAACACTACTTTGTAGACTCCCTAGGATGACCCGCTCTGATACAACTTTTGTCACGCCCAAAGTCCTGTTAAGGTAAACTGGCACCCATTGCCGATAAGGCTTAAGCGAACCAATCTGTATCCATGTGCTTTCTATAAATATTATAGGGGGTTTCTACATTCAACATGCTTTCAAGAAAGTAAACAGTAATAACGAGCCATAAGGAAATGTATATAACTAGGCCGTTGGAGCCACGTTATCTAAAATACGAGACATAGCCACACTTTAATTTACATAGTCTACAAAGTCTCTAGATAAGGAAAAGTATCTGATAAGGGTCGGGACAGGCCTCGCTTTGACTAACTATAAAATACAAAAATATGAGCTTTAGACACATAAAGCTCCGAAGCAACTTGGAGCATGGTAATAACAGTTGGATATCCTGTACTCCTACTGGGGAGAGCTACTAGATCCTTTACCTGCAACATGAAATGCAGGTCCCCTGTAAGGGATGTTAGTACAAGATAATATACTGAATATGTAAGGCAGGAAATACTGTAAATGAAGTAACAATTCAAATGAAACTATGCACTGGTGTAAGGATAAGAGACCACCTTTAGTCATAATATAGAATCATGTACTTTATGTTCTTTTTATTATTTTACCTTTATTGTATAATCTGTACACAATATGTAATACAAATGACCAGCTGATCAATAGTAGATCTATATCAGGATCGGCCCCTACTAAGCATTTCCTTTCACCCCTAAGGCTACCCCCATAATGCGATCGACCTTGGCTAGGTGATTCTTTCGCCCCTTGGGTTACCACCTATCAATAAACAATATACTTTACTTTATCTTTCAACTGCCTTTGAGATGATTCTTTTGGTGGTCATAATATTGGAGTTGTAGGACTGTAGATGTAGCATGTGACTTATAAATGATCATACAGGACAATACGATAATGAAAAGAGTAAGTTACACAAATAGTGGAATGCGTATGAGATGAATTAACTTGTGAACTTTATTTAGGAACAAGAAACCATGTGTCTTGGTATCCAAGAATGTATGCAGATTTGAAGGTGACTATGTATGGGAATATATGATCATGTGAAAGAGTGGAGACACGGTCAATAGTTGTGTCAGAGTTGGTAAGCACCTTTATGTGCCAAGGAGGGATCTATGTTTCATGACAAATAATATGAAATCAAGTAACCTTACATACCTCGCTGTATGACCTCGCTATTACCTCGAGATAACCATCCCTTCCTCCAAATATTTATCTACAATATAGTAGGTGATAAAACTAGCATTAGAAGCCAATAGATACATCTTGGTAGCCTAATCTCATGAAAAAACAACACACGGGCAGCAAAACGTATAATTATGAACTCGAGCGTATTCTTTCAACCTTTCTGCCTCTAATCATATTTTATAATGCACATTCTCATATACATATCATGTGAAACCTATTTTAGTGTCTTAACAGTCTTACAAAAGCCTAAAAAGCACAACACATGACAATTCTACACAATATACAAATAGGCGGCATAACTTTACATCTCTTCGCTACATTTCGATGTCGACAATTCCAAACTTGTTCCAACATTAACCAAAAAGTCCCCACTATATATACACATTAAAATAGTCCTACAACAGTGAAAAAATAGTTCTAAAGTATATGGAGAATGTGAAATAACAATCTCCAATTATCAGCCCACAAGTTCCTATTAAGAGCATAATTACGATATCGCACAATAGCTCATTTTTGCGGACAGTAACAATGGTGAAACATCCTTGTTACATCACTAAAAAACTAATACTTGTTAAAAAAAAAATTTACTTCATAATCCATCCAACCAAGAAGAGAAAAGTCTCTTAATCAACAAGAAAAGTGCACAACAATCTTTAGGACATATGCTATCCAAAAATTTCAGCATAAACATAACCAGCATAGTCTCTTATTTTTCATAAGAAAACCATAATAAACACATAATTATTCTTGCTTACCTTTGCCCTCAAGGTTTAGGGCTTCTCTAAGAACCCTAAAAGTCTCCTAATGGCTGCTTTGCAAAATTAAGAAGGTGTAGAGAGAAAGCTTGTGAAAGCTGATTTGTTTTCCAAGTTAGGAATGATTTAAAGGTGCTACTTGTAAGACTTCTTAAAGGAGCCATTGGCCAAGTTTCTTGTGTGGTTTAGGCCTCATATTATCGAGATGGTGATGCAGCAGCTTAGCCCTTTCACTTGCGCCTAAATGGGGTTCAAGGTTGATAGGCCTTGGCTACCCATTTTCCTAATTTCTCTTCACTTAGTTTGGGCCCAAATAGTCAAGTGGATTCTGATGTACTTGGGCCCTTTTTATATTTTTCTTGGGCTGAAAATATAGTCCATTTATGATGCTAAAACACGGGCTAAAGTTACACCCTTAACACAGACTTTATCCATAATCGAACTTGGACAGATTCGATGTCAAGCCTCATCTCCATCTAGCTAGCAAATTTAAGCTAAGCAAGTAGGTAACTCACCTGCTTGCTTCCTAAGTCCTACAAGCACCTCACTTCTCTCACTTCATTTAAGGTTGTGATCTCCTCAATTTGACTTAAAACTTGTATAAACTCGACCCTCTTAAGCGTTAGACGTACATATCACCCTCTAATTTGAGATTCAAGAACTTTTAAAAATAGGTGCTGATTTGACGAAGCCATATTATGTTTCATGTGCATAGGACAAGTACATGTAAGGTGTGGGTTGTTACACAAACATAATCAATTAAGTCTAGGTTTTTTGTTCCGACCTATTATGCCACGTAATCTGATCCTGGTTAGGGAATTCTACGCCAACTTGAGTGCAGAATTGCAGTCCCAGTCGGTGATTGTTCGAGTATTGGAGGTTTACCTCTCACCACTGGCTATCAGCCACCTCCTAGGCACCCATGAAGAGGTCTCAGTAGGATCTTTCAATGAGTTGTGCCTTCACCCGCCCTATCAGGCTATCAGCCACACTATATCAGGGCAGTGGTCCACAGCTAAATGGGTCAGACATGTTGAGCGGGGCTATCACCTCTCTTTTCCTTTTGCTCACATGTCAAAGGAGGCTAGAGTCATGTCAAAGATTGTGATGCATTTCCTAGGCAACACTTCACCAATGTCACGAGAGATAGAGTGTCCCTCACATACGCGATCATGGTGGGCATGCATCTAAACTATGGAGCGATCTTCAGGCTGGCAATGAGGAAGGTAAAGACCCATAAGGGTCGCAGGTATGCTTTTGGGGGCCTCATTACTGCTTTATGTCGTGCTACAGGTGTCCCTGAGGAGGAGGCTGATTACTGGCCAGTCATTCAGGCTCCCCCCTATGTTGCCACTAACATTAAGGGGCCTAACGTGACCTTGGGCCCAATTTTGACCATAGAAGAAAGGGCCTAATGGGACGAGTTGATTGCGGGCTGCATGTATGACCTAGAGATGCTGAGACACTAGACTGGCGCTGGCCTTCCACGAGAGAAGAGTTACAATAGGTTGAGGTGGAATATCCTCTCAATGACCATGCCAAAGTCGTGTTTTGCATTGGCCCCCGGTTCATGCCAAAGTCATCCTTCCTACGGACCTGGGGAGGACACGAAGATGAGGATGATGAGGAGGCTGAGAAAGATGACATGGCTAATGAGCCTCAGGTATATGTAGAGGGAGAGCCCATCCTACCAGGCCCTAGTGATGCTTGAGCACCACAGTTCTCGCCTTTCGGGTTATGTATGGTTAGCATTGAGGGCAGTGCTAAGTTTAAGTGTAGGGTGGGAATTTCGTTGTTCTGTGATACCACTTCTATTATTTATTATTTGCATGCATTAAGACCATTTTTATTTTCTACATTAGGCTTATGATGGGGCATCTTAACGTAGGGTTGAACATCTTTTAATTTTTTTGGGGTCATTAAATACTACTATCTACTACTTTGATGCATGGATGCTCTTGTGATAATATTTTGTGAATGCATTTAGTTGTTGGTAGTTGTATGTTTGTTGATATGAGTTGTGTTAGTCATCATTGAGTGATGGGGCCCTATGATGGATAGACGATGACCGTTCTAAAGATATTCATCAAATCAAGTTCATATAGAGTGGGATAGTGTGCGAACGAGCATCGAGCGCGAACCTATAAACATAGTTGAGGGTGGTCGCTTGAGCCTTGTGAATCACTCTTGTATGCATGCTTAATTACATGAATTCATGTGAATACCACAATAGGAACTCTAGTGCTAGTCTTGTGATGAAAATGTGCCATGGATGAGTGAGCTAATTATGAGTCTCGATTGTGATAGGTTCAAAGAACTTGCTCGGTATGTAGAGTAGACCTGGTAGGAATCAGAACTAGAGGAGATGATCTAGGTGTTTCTTTGATAGACGAAAACAAACCTAGTTAGCCATTGTTGAGCCTTAACCTATTCCTTGACTAACCGCAATTCAAGTCAATCCCTTTTTCTTGATAAAGTATCCATTTTTGATCCTAATTCCCTAGCGCTTGAGCACAGTGAATGAGAAAAAAGAGAACTTGAGTGGACACCCGAGAGTCAAAAAGAGTAGAGTGTATATAAAAAAATTATGGAAAATGCCAACCCAAAATAGTATGGGTCTGTGCTACCTCCGCATCATGGAGCAATCGTGGATACACATTGTTTTGGGATAAAAATGTCCCAGTTATCAAGTGCTAGTTCGTGATGCCTCCATGTCGAGGATCCATCGCAGATGCACACTAGAATGAAAAAAATATGTACTTTCTTTCCCTTTGCTTAGTCATTGTTTTTTTAGGTTGTCCACATGTTTATAAGGGGTTTATTTTGTGGTCATATTTCATAGCGTTAATTCAAGAAGGGTGATGAAGGGTTGTGAATCAAGGGAGCATGAGAACAGGTTAAGTATATGCTACGAGCGCAGGGGAATTGAACCATGTCAGCCATATCCATAACTGTATCCCACCTACCTGCATCCTAAATTACAACCAGATAAAGACCTACGTAATCCTCTAAGGGAAATTCCAACTAGGTCTACCTTTACATTAAGGGAAAGCTTATGGAATCTTGAAGCAATTTGAGACATCTTTTCAGAGAGTGAGAGTTGTTTATATACCCATTCTTGATCTACTGACTAGATTCGTAGTGGTGTGCATGGGTAATTCTTCTAGGTAAGGGCACATAATCATTCAGGGTCAGGAACTAGATGAACTGTTAAATATTCTACATGAGTCTGCATATATACATGAGAGCAAGGAGCAATTGGTTTCCACCCAGGGCACCGAAAGTTGTTCACTATGGTTCATAGATTTCGATCGAATGATGTTTGTTGTACATACTACTACAGGGAGTCTCATGCATGTGTAGTAGTTTGCCCGAGGACGGACAAAACTCTAAGTGTGGCGTGGTGATCTTAGGCATATTTATAGGTCTAATTAGCCTATAATGCCCATAAATAGAGTGAATTCAGAGGACAAATTAATAAAGTCTTTGTGTTTGAGTATTGTTTTCTCTTATTTTAGCTGATGTAGGGCCAAGTGTGCCTATTGGTTGTGTTTTTGCAGGATTTTTCTTTGATTGGGAAGTTTGGGGTTAAAACCGAACTTGATGGAAGAGCACAGCCCAGAACTCAGAGGATAAAAGTTAGTAGAAGCAGCCAAAAAACCAAAAATTCACATGGCAGACCTGGGAGCAAGGTTGTAAAAGCTGAAAAATACAAAAAAGGCGTAAAACTCAAGAAGGTGCAAAGTCTGCTTCGCAGACCTGTGCAAAAGTGTGCAGAATTGTCCAGTAAGTAATTTAAGCAAATATACATAAAAATAATAGGTCCGCATCGCAGACCTGAGGACTCGATGCAGAAAAGTCAAATTATGGAATCTTTATTATTTCTCTATCTTGGACTTTAGGTTTTGACATTTGTTTTTACTCAAGGACTACTGTAGAGGCGACGGAGAACTCTTTTCTACCATACGTTGGTTAGTTTAATCTTTAGATTTTTGTTATGGATGTTTTCCACTTAACTCATGATGTATTCCACGTCCATGAATTGCTAAGTCTCCATATTCTGGGGTTGTATCCATAGACTATGTGTATTTCTTAAATTTTGACATCTACGAATGGTTTCTTTCGATTATTCCTATGCTATTTATATCTATACTTCAGAGTCTGGACAACAAGGGATTAAATTTGTTGTTCACTCTGGATTCAAGAGATGTTAGAGTGGATACAACACAATAGCATAGGGAGCTTGTTCAATACTAGGAAACTAGGTTGATTAGTGTAAGGGAGACCTGTGACAACTACCCTTACACCTTGCTTGGTTCATGTACAGGAAGATAACTTTAATGCATTTTTATTGGTCTGTCTATCCCCGCTCAATGATGTAGTTAGGCAGTCAATAACGGTAGGCCGGTAGAGGTGTGTAACCCTGTTCAGGTAAATTAAACCCTGTGAATCAGTAATCGGAAAACCAAACATAGATAGATATTGTTAAGACTAGACAGAGTCGAAAAGGTTACAACCCTGGAATTGCATCTCTAATTGATATCTTGCGTGAAAGCCGTCTTAGTTTACTAAAAAGATATTTCTTTTATAATTTATTTTCCCTACAACTAAAATATTTTTTACTAAAATACCATGACCATGATAACCGAGAAAAGCGACTAGATACATTCAAATCCTTTGGGTTCGACAACCTAACTCTTTAATTAGGGCCACTATATTACTTGTGAAACCGTGTACACTTGTGTGTGCTAGGGAAGCAATAGTTTTCAACCCAATAAATTTATTTTTGGTCATACAAATTTAAACTCATGCGGACTAAGAGTAATAACTTACTCATCTTTTTATAGAGCTTTTGTAGCTTGAAGACTTAGCTCGAATTTGATGAGCTTCACTCTTGAAGAATTGGCTCAAATTTGAGGAGCTTCGAAACTAAAGACTTAGCTCAAATTTGATGAGCTTCATGACATACAGTTTAAGCTCATGTATCAAAGAGCATTTTGCTTGAAGACTTGCTCGACTTTGATGAGCTTTGAAACTTAAAGATTTTGGTTGAACTTGAATAACTTCATGATATAGAGACTTAGTTTGAATTTGTCAAACTTTTCTTAAATTTTAGAAGCATCACAACTTGAAGACTTAGCTCGAATTTGATGAGCTTCGTGATATGCCTTTTATGCTCATGTGTCAAGGAGCATGTCTACCTATATAGACTCCTCAATTTCAATTTTGGATGAAAAGTTGTCTCATCCTCAATATCATGCATATTTTCTTCATGAGGCTCAAAGTAGAGTAACCCTCGATCTCTATCTGTGGTGATACTCAATTCTATATTATGAGCACGAGTTGCTAGTTCTGTAAATATTTTAGGTATTACGCCTTGCATTATGTAGAGAAGATCCCAATGCATACCTTGGATGCATATTACGATCCTAGAAGTTTCGCTAAGACGATCTTTGCAATTAAGGCTCAAGCTCCTCCAGCGATTAATGAAGTCGATGGCTTGCTCATTATCCCTTTGGCGGGCATTGCTAAGCTCTATCATGCTTATAACATGTCTTGTTCTATAAAAATGTTTAAGAAATTGCTACTCCTTTTACTTCCAGCAATCAATGGAACCAGGTGTAAGTCTATGTACCAGTCAAAAGCAATTCCTGTAAGTGATGGAACAAACTACTTAACAAGATGATCATCATATGTTCCAGCATTATTGAAAGTTTCAAAAAAGTGTGCTACATATTGTTTCAGATTTCCCTTGCCATCAAGTTGTTGCAGCTTAGGAGATTGATAGCCTGCATATACTTTTAGGTTATCAATTCCTTGAGAATACGGCTTTACATATGTGAGTGGATATTTAGATATAGGCTCTGACTTATCTTTGATAGCCTCCATGATGAAATCTTTCAATTGGTCAACTGGATTTAGGCCTTCAGTAGACACTTGAAACTCTTTGACCATTTTTTCTTTTTTTGTGAAAGATACTCTTTCCTCTTATGTGAAGCTCTGTATATAAACGAGTGGATTCTCCCTCCTTCATGTTCTCTATCATATTTGTCAACTTGGTAGTTTGGGCATCTTGACCTTCGATATATTTTTACAGGCCTTCAACTGCTTTCGTAAAATTCGCAAGTTGTTCTTCTTGGTGAAAGTTTCAATTACCATCGCTTGCACAATCACCATAAAGGATGAAGAATAGTGTGGAACATCGCTAGGATGTAGCATGGATTGAGATGTAATATGAGGGACGATCATCGCAAATCTAGTGCTTAATACATGATTATCTTCATACAAAAAGGGATCATTAGACAGACAACGTCATTCTTGTATAGTCTTAATCGTTCCAACATTCTTTCTACTACCTCAGTGATATCTTTCCCTTTTTCTAGAACATACAGAGAGCATATCTCTTCTTTTGGAGAAGACAAATAATAAACAGGAGATGATTTAGGTGACGCTTGAAGCCTTGTTGTCCCCAACATTTCGGTTTTACTCCTAATTTGGGCCACAATATTCATGGCAACTTTCAAGCCATTTGCGGAGTCAATATCCTCAAAAACATCATATTTGAAGATGATGTCCATTGCAACTATATTGATAATTTTTTTTTGTAACTGTAAAGAGATTAGAATTTTACGGATGCGGATTTCGAGTTGACCTTTTTGGAAGTTATCTTGGTGTTCTTGAATTTTATATTTTTTTAAGAGAAGAGATTAGAGGTAAAGATTGTCCCACTGGGTATGCCAATTTGTAAGCGACTAAGATTCATTTCTAAAAATAATAAATCAACAAAAGAACGGTAGACGCAAACAACAATATTTGCATTTCAAGAATTTATGCGAAGGTTACAATCTTTATAAATATCTAAAAAAAAGATATAATCCTCTGATTTTTCTCCTTACTATTATCAACTCAAGAGCTTTGCTTTGTTCTTGAATTGAAGAAATACTTGTTGAAACTTCACTACGAATGCAGAGCCAAGCTTTAGTCACAATCGCAGAAATATGGGAACTTACGGCTTACAACTTGGAGACAAAACTCCTATATATGCGGAAGACTTGTGGATCACCACTGAAGAGCAGAACTTTTCTATGTATTTCTCTTTTTCTTGTTCCTCTTCTTCTATCCTATTTTGTCCTGTGAGGACCCCTTTATATCATTGAAAGTTAGGATTTTGGGGGTATTTTGGTCTTCAATTAATTTTAGAAGACCTTGGGCTTGAAGAACATGCATTGGGCTTGCCTTATCAACTTAATGGACTGGCCCAAATATAATTTGGATTTTATTTAAGTCATATAATTTTAACTTAAATATTAATCCAATCTTATTCACCAATAATTTGACTTGGCCAATGTACATGAATTTAAGATTTAATCCTCATTTAATATAGATTGATCACACTATCTACAACCATCATTCGTGAAATTGTACTGCGATCATTCAAAACATGCATAACCATAGCTAAAGCATAGGGCTTAATATGTAATAAGAGATCAATGCATCTTGTGAAAACTCATTTTAAGGAGCATAGACATCAAATACATAACTTTTGGAAGGAGACCATAATCAACATTTAAGACCATGAGAGCTACCATGTGGAATCCAACATAACTCCCTATGTTGACATAGGGAGTCCACTTACTAGGTGAAACTCTGTCAACTTATGCATGCACATCTTAGATTTACATTACTATTGTGCACTAGACTTATCCTACAAGAGCTCCCTGGTGGCACGTAGTTAATAAGACAAGAGGTTGGTTTTAAGGTTCCCTTACCAAATTCCACCTCAATGCCTCATTTGGTGCTAAGTCGATCCCACAGAATACTTTAAAAATATTAGCATAGTCATGCAATCATAAATTAGAATCATAAGTAGCACCATATAGGAGTAGCTCATTAACTCGGAAGCAACTGAAGTGAGAATCATCCTTTCACATTAAAGGGCTTCATAATTTGCTTACAATATCATTAAATTCATATCCTTGGAAACATTCTTGAAGGCCCTTAAGATTAACGTCATATTGGAATCATATCTTAAACGTCGTGGGCTTATGCAATGAATATTAAAAACATATGATCGGAATCATATCTTAAACTTCGTGGGCTTATACAATAAACATTAAAAACATATAATTCAACAGCATAATGCAATATCATGATAAAACTCTTCAATTTAAAATCATGTCTAATACCCCATATTATCATTCACAGAAGCTAGATATTGGAAATCATGAAATCCAACATGAAACTATACGAACTCATAGTACATCATCACATTGTATCATTTGAGTCAAAATAACTGAAAACATATCATCGAAAAATCATTTAAATTATGCTCATGGAAGTCATAAATTTTTAAGAACTTAAAGAAAGGTAAAAAGGTAGGTTTGTTGGACTTTGTGGATGAAAGGGACCCATAGATCAACTCACATACCCGATTGAAGACCTCAAGGAAAGGATTAAAGATTTGGAGAAGAAAATCCTTGGAAAACCCTAGATCTTCTGCCCTAGCATTTGGAGAGTATCTTGCCGTAGAAAGTTTTGAGGGAATTTCAGAAGGGAGAGGATGAGAGGTTTAGGGTTTATATGGATAGATTTAGGTCACAAAACGACGTAGATTAAGGCTTAGGATATGAGGAAAGATAAAAAATGCCCTTCATTAAAATTGCCAGATATAAATTATGACCCCATATTACAGGTCTTAGATTGGTCTACAAACTGTAGAATGGGGTTTCTTCCTGTTGAATTTTAAACCATCTGAAACCATCTCTAAAACCTAGATTACGACTTGCAGATTGATTTATGGGTTGTAGAACAATTTTATGGTTCCTATCCACACTTAGAAAGTTTTCCAATCTTCAGAACCCTATTTGCAAAACCAATTTATGGACCATAAAGAAAACTATGACGTGTCCTCTTGGTTCATACTTCCAACTTCAGAAACCCACTTTTCCATTAACCAAAGGCCTCAAACTACAAACACTTTCTACTATCTATAGCTCCGTTTATATAGATGTAAATACCCCTTGTACATTACCCTTACACTTTGTTAAATTTTTATCTGGGATGATCCCATCCACGAGCCCTATTTACAACTCGTGGTTTGAACTGTGAGCAATTAATGAGGCTCGTACTTTGACCCTACACATTTCTAGTTCCACTTCTTTTGCACTTTCCATCTTTCTAACTTGCAGGTCCTTACAATATCTCCTCTTGGGAACATTTTTCTCAAAAGTGATGAATGTACGCTCTAAGGAGTTACGGAAGCAGCTAACAACCCAGTATGAATGCAAAAATGCAATTTAAACATCTTTTCATAAAATTTTTCAGATTCACAATTTAAACATCATTCAAAATAGTCCCATAAATATGTAAACATACATAAATGACATAAAAATTGAAATGCAAGGAATTTGAGGTCTTAGGGCAAGAAGAACTTAGTACCTTAGGCTTGAGTAGAGTGGAAAAGATGAAGGTATTGTTTCCTCATATCCACTATCGTTTCCCACGTTGCACTCTTAACTTGTTGGTTCCTCCAAAGCACCTTAATAGATGCAACCTCATTATTTCGCAACCTCTTTACTTGCCTGTCTAGGATCTCAAATAGAACCTCTTTGTAAGTCAAGTTCTCTTCAACACTCATATCCTCCAATTGGACAATGGAGTTCATATCACCTAAGAATTTTTTCAACATTTACAGATGAAACACCAAGTGAATCATGTTCATCTCTAATGACAACTCCAACTCATAATCTACCTTACCAAACCTCCTAGCAATATTATAAGTGCTAACATACCTAGGGCTTAATTTTCCTTTTTTGCCAAGCCGAACCCCACCCTTCATGGTCTAATCATTGACATTGAACTCAAGGTCTCTTCTCCTAACATTAGAGTATGACTTTTCTTGACTTTGAGCCGTTTTTAACTTCTCCCTTATAAGCCTCACTATTTCCATGGCATCCATGGCCAAGTCCAATCCTATCAAAGACATTTCACCAACTTCAAACCACCCAACCATAGATCTGCATTGTCTACCATATAAGGCCTCAAATGGTGTCATCTCAATACTTGAGTGAAAGTTATTGTTATAGGAGAACTTAATAAGAAATAGATGATCATCCCAAATTCCTTTGAATTCTAACACACAAGCCCTCAACATATCCTCAAGTGTTTGAATTATTTTTTTTTGACTTTCCTATCGGTTTTAGGATAGAAATTGATATTCAACTTTACCTTAGCATGAAGACCCTTTTGAAGTGATTTAGAAATATGAGAGGTGAATTGAGCTCCAAGATTCGAGATAACAGACAATGGAACCCTATGCAACCTCACCAAATCTCATATATACAACTTGGCATTATCTGAGCACTATAGCTTATCTTGATTGGTAGGAAATGAGCTGACTTTGTTATTCTATCCACAACAACCCATATGGAGTCAAAGTGTCTCTTAGTCTTAGGAAAACAAACTACAAAGTCCACATTGATCTCTTCCTCTTTCCAAGTGGGGATCTTAATATCTTAGGCTAGGCCACCTAGCCTTTGATGTTCAACTTTAACTTGTTGACAATTGGGACACACGACAATGAACCTTGCTATGACCTTCTTCATTCTGTTCCACCAATACACCTCCCTTAGGTCTCTATACATCTTAGTGGAATCGAGATGAATGGAATAGGAGGAATTATGAGCTTCCTTAAAAATCAGATCTCTATATATCTTATTGCGGAATGACTGGAAAAGGAGGAATTATGATCTTCCTTCAAAATCAAACTTCGTAACCCATCGACATCCGGCACACATAGTCTACCTCGGTATCTAAGCACACCACCTGCCCCTTGGGAGAAAACCTCTGCCTTGCCTTCTTTTACCAATGTCTTCAATTCAACCAAGGTGGAATCAAGGTCTTATTTGGCTTTGACATCAACCACCAATAAAGATTCAAAACCATCACACCACAATCATTTGGACCACTTAATCTCACATCTAAGAGAGCGAAATGGTGCCCTTCTTTGACTAAATCCTTCTTCCTATCGTCAGTGTGATCCACACTACCCATTGACTCTCTACTAACTATACCGGCTATCACATTGGCCTTTCTCAAGTGATATTTTACACTCATGTCGTAATCCTTTAGAAGCATAAACACCCTCTTTCTCTTAAGTCGAGGTCTTTTTGAGCGAAAACATGTTGGAGACTTTTATAGTCTGTGAAGACATCGACGTGGACCCATTACAAGTAATGACACCACATCTTCAATGAAAACACTACGATCGCTAGCTTAAGATCATATGTTGGGTAGTTGTTTTTGTGCACCTTCAATTACCTTGAAGCATAGGAAATTGCCTTCCCATGTTGCATGAATGCACAAGCCAAACCAACTCTTGATACATCATAGTAAACAATAAACCCATTGGTACCCTTCAACAATGTCAAGATTAGAGCCAAAGTTAACCGATCCTTTAAGGTTTAGAAACTCTTCACACACTCATCCTAAACTAAAGGCATAGTATTTGGGGCTGACGGTGGTAGACCAGGGTCTGTGGATCCCTCAGACTCATACGCCGGCTCTGGTGAAGCTGCATTAGCCTTTCCCCTGAGTGGAGCTACCCCTTTAGCATGTCCATGACCCCTAGCCCTACCAAGAGCCAACCTCAACCACGGGTGGAGCCCACAGAAACTGGATCGGGCTCACCCACTGATTGTCGATCTCTGGTCATCAACATTTGCGTAGAAGGAATAGATTAGATACTTTCAAAATAATTGATATGAAGAAACGCATGAATAAAAGCAAGACTAAAAGGTTTTCCTATCAAGTGCCCCTTAGCCTCTCAAACACGGATATAGACATCTACATATCGATCCACGAGATTCCACTAACACTCTGCACTTAACTCACGAGCCTAACGAACCTAAAGCTCTGATGCCAACTTGTCACAACCCTAAATTAGATCACAACTACAGGAGAAAAGTGTAAAACAGAACAACCACAACAGTTAATTTAAAATCCTAAAACCTAGATTCATGATTACAAGAGCTTTTAAATAGTATGAAAAAAGAGTAGATGGAAAGTTATCTCATAAAGAAAATGCATATTCTGAATCAAAGTACAACTAGAAAATGCCTCAACAGCACAACAACGACTCGATAGCTAAGTCTCACCTCTAAACACCAGAAAGAAGGATAGATCCATCAGATAAGATCAACTACCATAGGGGAGTCCTTGTGCTTGATTTGCAGGGAAGAAACATAGTAAGGGTGAGTGCACCAAAATGTACCTAGTAGGTTCAATCGACTAGGTAGGAGAAATTGGATAAGCATATAATAACTAAGAATCCTATCACTTGCAATGAAGGGGTTAGTACACAATATACATACACACACACACACACACACACACACACACACACACACACACACACATACACACACACACACACACACACA
>JAOTQR010121358.1:0-16182 GCA_025774065.1 Solanum ossicruentum | reverse complement strand
GCATTCCAATTTTGAGTTGTTGGGGCTAACCAAGGTGCGTTTCTGTTTATGTTGCTGGCTCCTAAGGTAAAACGCGATGACATTCGGGCCGTGCAGAGAAGACTTAAGAATAAGCCTTCAAAGGATGAGCAGGCCACTCAGCTGAGTGGCTCATTAGAAGTACTAGATGTTAGCTCGGATCTAGAGGTGAATAGACTACAGACAAAAGATACTGCCAGAGATGGGCGTACTCAGGCTCCTGTTGCTCACTCTCCCCAGTATGAGGAGCGACGTAATGATTAGAGCGGTTTACCATAGATGACTCTATCCGGAAAGGAGTACAATTCTGGGGGAGGCTTTGACAGATCAGATGCAGAGTCCTCCGCTGCACCCCAATCACCATTATCTATACCGGATGCTTTCACCAGCCGGTGGTGCATTCAGGACAGGCAGGAGATCTATATGGAGGGCACGCAGCAAAGAGAGAAGGGTGAGCCAGCCTGATCCATTTATAAGGAGCCAAGAGTCATAACTGACAGACTCGGCTGTGTCCGTGAATGTCCAGGACACAATGATTAGATACAAGCTCAAGTGGTTGACTGGATCTCTTGGACGATACTCCCCGACCATGGTTAGGGAGTTTTATGCCTCATGTGCAGCCACTATTCAACTCACTCTTTATAAGAGGAAGAAGCTCCATGTTTATCCCAGACTAACTGAAACGAGAGTGAGGGGTCATCGGGAGGATATATCAACGGACGTCGTCCGGTGGGTGGGGAAGACAAGGGAACCACTTATGATGAAAGATCCAGAGTGTCAAGCCACTTTGATGAGATGGATGGAAAGGTACATGTCATAACCTGACTATTCAGGTCATGATGGCGCCTGTTAGATCCCACCTGCAGGCATGCCAACCCAAAACCCTCGGAATCTTTCCTAATAAGTAAGCATAGCAATAGCTACATGCATACAAAATAAGTAAACAACGATCTCCAGAACTTGGAAGCCACCTGTGCAAAGCTATTATAGACTTAAAATAAAATAGATATATGTTAACAAAGATAACCAGAATAGCAATCTACAAATACAAATCCCAACTATATATACAAGGCTAGTGTCTAAATATAAGAGACAATTGTCAAAATAGAAAAAGACTACAAAATATCCAGAGTTGCTCATGCTCACCAATGTCTCCTAAATCTTCTATGAACCCTAGCTTAGTGACTACAGCTAGTACCTGGACCTGCACCTTAGGGAAGATGTAGAAATGTAGGGGTGAATACTAGTAACAGGCACCCCTTAGGCATTATTGGCCGACTAAGTGAAGATGCAAAAATATAGGGGTGAGTACCGGTAACAAGCAACAAGTAGGCTTCATCGGCCAACTGAGTGAAATGCTATAACTATAGAAGGCTCAAATATAGACACTATAGTAATTGTAGCAAATATGAACTTTGATCAGAGAGTAAGCATGTATGAAGAATCCTCGAACCCCAACTGAACCAACCCAAGTGATGTGCAATGACACTAATTGAGGAAACATGAGTAGCCTCAAACCACAACTGTCACAGAACTGAGACATACTATTATATGCGGGTGTAAGGCCCTAATATCTATGTATATACGCCGATTAAGCCCCCATAAGCCCAAAAGGTACACTCACGCACAATCTAATTGATAGAATCACCACGGAACCAGACTTCAATATCACATGATCCAAGGGTCAGTTGTACATGGGTGTAAATCCCTAGTGTCTAAACCAGGAATCCCCCTGAGCCCCTATAAGCCCAAAGGGTACACCCATGCACAATTAGGGTGTTTATAGGTGTATGGATCCTCACTTACTCAATCAGGTCCTCGACCCATCCAATAACCAGTATCACAAGGGGCCTCGAACCCCTATAATATCAAACGAGGCCTCGAACCCCTTTACCAACCTGGCCCCCAATCGGGACAATCAATCGGGACCAGATGGTCTGACAATATACATAATGGTAGGACATATCCCTCTTGGGAGAAAGAATCCCCCTAACACAATCAATAGGTCCTTGAACCAATGAATAATCAACTACACCTCAAACCCAAGAATAGGCAACTGGGCCTCGAACAAAAGAGTGATCAACTGGGTCTCGAACCCAGGATTACTCAACTGGTGCTTGGACATCATAATCGGCATCCGCCACCCGACATCCTAATCGTGCTCATCAGACTCAGACCACGGAGCGCGACTCTCGGGTCTCAAACACTCGGACATGACTACCGAATTTTGAATAGTGATAGGGAGTGTCATCTAGGCTCGAGGTATCAAAATAGTCCCTCACTCAACCAATTTATCTAGATTTGGAATTCTAAATTCATATCGTGCCTAGAGTGAACGTAGGCGATCACACTCATAACATCCATAGATTTGAGAGATGGTGACATGCAGATGTGTGGGATGGATGACACACTACACAATCCAGCCCACACATCTGCATCTCACCATCTCTCTGATAACACTAGCTAATACCAGCCTCAGATAAGGATAACGAGTGCACAAGGAATAATAGTTGTATACAGAAGTATATATCTCACAAACTAATGTAGGGTCATGCCCACACAAAGCCAAATACACCGCGTTCCATTCAATCACAAGTACTTTGAGTAAATATGGGTTTCAAATTCAGGAAAAATCAATCAACAGGGCCTAGCCTGAAATATATAATCACTGGGTCTTAGACCCAAAATGTAACCACAGGTATACCAAAGGTATCCAAAGCAACCAAATCCAGTAGAGTCATATCTATACTAGAATCAGTCTAATGTATGATTGTATCATAGGTATCCCGAAAAAATTGGCCCGTCGGAGTATATCTATATAGAGTCAATCCACAATATGGTATATAATCAACAACAACTCCACAGCCAACATATTTCAGTAGCATCAAGCTACAGTTTCATGCAGATAGGTGTTAAGCCAGAATGGCATCAGCCCATATCCAGCCTTTTCATAGTTCAAAGTGCCAGAACAACCACAAGTATCCCCAAAATAATCGTAGTTACCCCATATGCTAGATACAATGACTATTAAGTAAAGCAGATATTAATAAGTCAGGAAAATAGTGTTATAAGGCATGACATGATATATAACTAACAATTAGCTCCACGAAATATATAAATATCTTACTTAGGACTTCCAACCACAAAAAACTCCCAATATACATGTATTTCAGCTCAGTCTAGACGTAAGGAAACCCTAGCCTACTGGAAGATAAATTCACGCACTTAGGATCAGTCTATGCAAGATTTTCCCCTCTTGATTGCTTTCTTATGCCTTTCAGCTATCAAAATATGAGTCACACATCAATATGGGTTTGGCTATAATGTATCAACAAGGGGAGAAGGTACGATAATTGTGACTAAAACAGGAAAAGTGGGGCTCATGCTTAAAATACCAAACCAACCCCCATAAAATGATCCTTCAGTATCCCGAGTCTGTAGCCAATAACTAAGCTCAAAATGAGGCCCAAAACAATAGGAAACAACCCAAAAATAGACTGACATTTATTATCGACTTAAACACGTTGTGCATCATATTTTTCTCCAGATTACACAAGAATACAATTAAATTAGCAGACTTTAAGTATACTACAGTGCAAGTCTCAAAAAACAGTACGATTTAGACATAAATTCTACTTAATTCTGATAAGAAACGGTCGAGATACAATAATGCAAAGTTTTCAAAAAGAGCAAAATACAACAGCAGCTAAAATGGGATTTTCGCACCAAATGGAACCTCATCAATTAATTCCAACATTATCATGGTGGGCACCTCACGAGAATATACAGAATAGACCCATTTTACCAAAATCGGACCCAAAATGGTTAACAACTCATATTTTGAAAGTTTTGAAATCGAAACATGTAACAGCAGTAGAACGGCTCATTTTACCTCAAACAATATACCAAAAGCATTTTTTGAAGTTCTCACTATGTTCTTCTTAGAAAAATATGCAAATTACGCTTTTGAATCACCGAAATTGGCTCAAAAATTAGAAAGTTACATTTTTGCTTTTGGAAAATTTCTGTAGATTTTCATGTTTTATATATATTTGTTATAAATTCTAATCGCCTCCACGTGGTATCCCCTCATTAGACCACGTCTTCCACCACCTTTGGCCTTCCATAACTGCTCAAAGGTAATTTTGATGTTCCATCCTCATTCGAAGTCACAAAAATACAATCCATATATGAAATCTGATCAGAAACAACATTCCGAACTCAATCATATAGTCAAAATTCTCATTAAAGGTCATTTTGTTCAAATTTGGGTCTTGTATAACATAGATGTCTCGTATTTCTCAAAAAAGTGATTGGATTGATGGGATTTGGTAGTCTCATTTCCTAATATCAAAATTTATTAATGGGACTAAAACACACCCCGAAGCCCTGAGAATCGATCAAAAGGTTCTCCTAGACCAAACTAGACGTTTTGGATCCAACAGTGTGGTAAAAATTTCCATTTGATGCATGATTACTAAGGACATTGACTAAAGTCAATTATAGACCTATTCTAGTGGCTAAATTTGCAAAACTCAATATAATTGCACTGAACATATTCCTAGCCCAAATTTGTCATTTCGGGGTTGATGGAATCATCAGAATTCAACTCTGAGGTGATTTACTAGGACTTTACCAAAAAATATCATTTATAGTTATAATGTCTCGTTTAAACTAAAACACGGGATAGATATCAAATGATTCACCAAATGGCTAAATAATTTGTCTCAATAAGTCACAACTAATCCACGGTCACTATGCAAATGCACAAACTAATAAAATATTCATAGGATCACAAAATTGACCAGGAGAGTCATTATAGCATATGGATGAGTTGCGTTCAAAACCTGCTTGGGTCGTCACTCACATGAAACCTATTGTCAAGGCTTCGCTCAATTTCCCATCCAAATTTTGGTGGGTGATTGTTCGTTCACACATCTGACTGACAGTTGTTGATAATACTCTAACATTGGAGCATGTGGTTTTGATTGCCAGCATCTTAGCTGGTTATAAGATTTTATAGGTTTGCCTGATTACTGAGAAGGTTCATATGGTCGAACTGAAGAGGTCTACCTTCATCCCGCTCCCGCACTTGATTTATAGGCTTTATCTAGAGTTGAGGGTGGAGATACTACATCAGCTAGACCAGATGATTGATGTCCAGTGTACATTGTATCCTAGACTGATCGAGGCTAAAGAGAACCCGGTGGCACTCCAGCAAGCACAACCTCCACCTATGCCTGAGATGTTCGCTATAGTTCCACCACCTGAGCATTTTGAGACTGTCACTACTACTATTGCTGCTATTGAGAAGAGGCCCCCGCAACCTAAGGCAGTTAAGGAGAAAGCGCCAACTATTATTTTTCCTGCACCACATGCCACTACTTCTCAGGATACAATTGTGGGCATGATCTACATATTTGTCGCATCTGTATAGGCCTTAGCATAGAGGTTATCACATGTTGAGTCACAGTAGGCTCAGCTTGTTCATCAGATTAGGCTATAGGTCCGCCAAGCTATTGAAGACTCGGAGGGTTGGAGTCAGGAATTTGTTGTCACCACTATTCAGAACCATATTACTATCATAGATGCCCGTATTAACGGATATGAGGAGAGGGTACAGTAGAGATTGGGCGAGGCCCAGCCTTTGGGTTTGCCAGCTTTGCAGACAGAGATCCAGTAACTCTGAGCTGACATGGCAGAAGCACATGTGGCACCAGTTGCAATACCAGAGACTATGCCTCCGATGCCGATAGTTAACTTATTTACTCCTGAGGAGCATTTCCAGCCTTCCCAAGGGAAGAGACCCCTCACGGAGTATGATGAGCCATATGATAGACGTCTATGTCTGAAGCTTATAGAGGAGAAAGAGCTTGAGCTTTCCTTGAGGAGATCGAAACATGATGAGGAAATGAGACAAGTTCGAGTGACGGAGCATGTGAGCGGTATTGGCCCCTCCGAACAGAGTACCACTGCTGAACAGACCACCCCACAGGAGAAGGGTAGCCAGATTCAGCCACACACTGGCACTGAGGTGCCCAGGTATGTTTTTGACCCCTTATGTTTGATTTTGTTTTGATTTTTCTGGTATTCAAGTAGGTTGGAATATGTATTATCGTAATAATGGTAGAAATGGAAACATTTTTCTTTTTATATTCTATACAAAATCCTATAACTTAATTAATAAGTCTAAGTAGCAATAAGCTAAGTCAGATTTGTCGTGACTATTCAAGAATTTCAATGTTTGAATCGAGATTTTGAGAAGAGTTGCTCTTTAGAGAGCACAGTAAGATGAAAGTTGTAAGTTGTTTTCAGGGGAGAACTATTGTCTATCATTGGCCTTTACGGTAGAATCGGTCAAGGATCTGAGAGGCGGTGGTTTACCCTGCGGCGTGCATCGGGGACAATGCACACCTTTTTCGATGGGGCATGGGTAGTTTTTAGCCTCAGTGAAGTCTGAGTAGCTTGGGTCCATAAATACCCTAATTTTTTATCTCGGGGTTTTCTTGTATGTGTTCTTTTTCCCTATGGATATTTACTTTCTGTTGAACAGGCACGTTTAGGATGTTTAGATAATTTATGTAGCATATAGTACCACTACTTGTGGCATATACTATATTTTTGTGTTTTATTTGAAAAAATGATACCCACCAAAAAATTTGATTAAGTAGTTAGATAGCAACCATGCATGTTTAGGTGTGTGACAATATTTGTTATGATAAGTGAGGGTACAGTGAAATAAGAAGCATGATCTATCAGTCTTTTGGTTGATAATGTATGCAGTGCCATATGAGTGTGAGCATAATTTGATAAATTTATGTGTTTTTTGCTAATTCAAAACTTGCCCTATTACAGATTGCAGATTAATTGGATTAGGAAAGGATCCTAGGTCATTTTTCTTAAATAATCCCACTTTAGACTAAAAATGACCAACCAAATCGATGATATATCCCTTGTTCCTAATATATGAGCCTAACATGTACCCATTCTTTGAGAACACCTAATCAACCTAGCCTTGTTAGTTGTAAAATTCCTTGAATATTGTGCACCTTGACTGTGGCAAAAGGCTTAATTTGAGGGTGGCTACCAAAAGTGGCTCTAATTTTGAGAATGGATATTATGCACCTCAACATAGGCTAAAGGCCTAAGTTGAAGGTGGCTAGTGTAAGGGTTAAACACAAAAATAAAGGGGTGATTTAGGGATATGGAGAAGAAGAAAAATCATGTATTGGGTGCAAGAAAAATAAGTGATGCCTTAGGTGTGAACTAAAAAGCAAAATGAAGTGTAAAAACAAGGCAAAAATTTGAAAAATGAAAAGAAAGCACCTTGAAAAGCTTGAAATAGGAAAAAGGGAGAGTAAGGCAAAAATAAAAAAGTTTGTGGGGCAAAAGTGTAGAAAAGCATTTTTTTTCATGAAGGGCCTTTTGTCACTATTTTCCCATAATGTCATACCAAAGCCCCCTGAGCCTACGTTACAAGCCTGAAAAGTCCTAAAGTGATCCTGATCCAGTTAGTTAAAGGTCTGAGTCATGTGGCAAGCCTATGGTATTAGACATTATACATGAATATCTTTTGTGAGAGTGAGTGACTTTGCACGGTCCAATGCTAAACATGGAAACATCTTTAAGTGTCAAATATGGGACTTCTTTCTGTGATGGCACTTGCATTGCATTGTTAGCAATAGGCTTCTTCAGTGATTGTGAATTGTTGATAATACATTACTTGTCATAGTTGTGTTTTCACATCCACCAGTTTGCATTGGTTTGCTAAATAGCTATCGAATCCTGTTTCGAAAAGTTAGTTTGGGTATTTGTGTCTGAGATTTATGTGATGTATGCCATTGAGTTGAGATCTCTGTGTTACTGTATTATCTATATAAATTGAGTCCGTCTCTTGAGTATAAGCAATAATTTTAAGTTGAGACTTTTGATGTGCTGCCAAAATACATCAATTTAGATGATTAAAACTTAGAATTTTGTGTCTTCACTAAAACAACCCCAAAAGTGCCCGAAAATGTGCCTCGAAAATGCCCATAATCGTAATTTTTATATATCTCAAAATTCATGTGTGATATCAAATATATGACTTCATACTCTTTTTCAAGGGTCAAAATTGAGTGAGTAATGGGTATAACTCGAATTTTAGAGGACTCGTAACGAAAAATGAATTTCACAAAGAAGTGCAATTCTAGTAGGAGTAGGCGTTTGCTCCACAACACATGTTATTTTGTGCCAATTTTCCTGGTTCGGTCCAAGGCCTTTGGGTCTTGGGCCTAAGCCTTTCTATGCATAAAAATACATATACTTAGTCATATTTCAACTTCATATCATACAAGACATTCCCCAAAACTCTCTTTATATACTTGGAAAAATATTTCACCCAAATTCAAGTGTCCCAATCTCATTCCAGATCTCAAGGACTTCATTCAAGCTTTAAGTTGTCATTCAAATCTTCAGTAAGGAAATCTCCAAAGTTGAGGTATGTGGGTTTCAACCGTCGGGTCCTTTCACCCATGGTACCTAACCTTTCTTTTACCTTAATTGCATATTTTCAAGTTAGATTATCTATGGATATCTCTTACTATGAAAGTTGATTATAAACTATGTTGAGGTTTCATAAAATGTGATTGTTTAAGCATGTTTTCTGCTATGAATCTTTAATCCATTGTGTGATTTGATGAAAGGTTTTGATGTATCTTGCATGAGGGTATTACCAAGTGTTGGTGGGTGGTTTTACATTGATTCTCACAAATGATTTCACTCTTAAAGTGCATGATTTCGTACTAGCATTATACACCCGGAAAGTGTTTGATAAAATGTTGGGTTATGGAATCTTGAGACATTGAAGGTCTAATGCATGGAATATGAGTTAAGTGACTTTATGTTGATGAAAGAAATGTATGTATGTGTTGATATCATGAAAAGTATCTATAATGTTGTAAGTTGACCACACCTGGTTGAGGAGGTGTTATGCCTCAACCACTATGATGGGGGATGGTATGCCAATCTACCAATTGGGGGGTCTATTCCTCAATCACTTTGATGGGGGTGGTCATGCTCATCTACCAATTGGGGAGTATATTCCTCAACCACTTTGATAGCGGGTAGTCATTCTCATCTACCATGTTGAGGGGTATATACCTTGACCACTATGGTTGGGGGCGGTATGCCCATCTACCAATTGAGGGGTAAATTTATCAATCACTTCCCATGGGTGGTCATACCTTGGATTCCAAGTACTAGTTTGCATTGTCTATAAAGGTAGTCTCTTCCTACATGTGTAATATGTTCTATATAAGCATATTTTACTTCAAACATCATTCATGCATGCCATATTATTATTATGCTCATTCATTGCCTAACTAAGCATTTCAATTGTGTCGCTTATCTCTTCTTGCATTGCATCCTACATAATTAGTATATTCAAACGTACTAATTTATACTCTATTCCTACATGATGTTACCATATAGGAATCGGAGTTCCTCATGATCATCCTCCACGTGGCTAGTTGTGATACCTTAAAAAGAAGATTTGGTGAGTCCTCAAGTTCGGGGGCACTAGCTATTCTAATCTTACCTATGTTATTTCCTTTTGTTGAACTCTTGATACTAAAAAGGTGAGCCCGAAAAGTTATCTTGGCCCCCACCCAATCTATGTTAGAGGTGTTGTTGGATAAGTGATATAATTACGCTTGAGCTTTGACTCTTTTGATGATTTATGCTATTAAAGACTTCCCTTATTCCCTTCATCCCTATTTAATCTCTCTTGTTGTTATTTAATTGCTTCCATGACCAAGGATGAGGAAATGATATGATAAGAGTCTTGTTTGGTCCCTTCGGGTTCTTATTTGTTGTGCCACATCTAGGCCCTAGGCTTGGTCCGTGACATTCTCAATACGATGTTAGTAGGTTTTATGTGCTTTTGTGTTTATATTTGCAGGATTACATATTGGCTATGATTTTAGGGAAAGTTTTAGCCATAAGTTCTAGAGGACTAGCTCCCGCATTAGCTGCTATTGTTGCTCCTGCTTTTCTTAATCCATGTGCTCTACATTTGTAGGGCAATCAACAGGCATGGTGGGGTAGGAGAATCTATCCAATCCATGCGGCAGCCTTTCCGAGCAAGCCTTTCTGAGCATCTATGAACATTAGCTACTTCATACCTCTCACATTCGTTCGAGCTTCCTTCTTCCTTAGCAGTCACCCTCTCCTTTCGAGCCGATGGCGCTAAGGACCTTCTTGAGAAAAGCTAATCTCATTTAGGGTAGTTTAGGGCGAACCTAGCAAGCAAGGGAAAAGGTAAATCAAGTATTCAACTTAAGGCAGCACGCCCTCACATAGTAACCATAGTTACCATAGTGAAACTCTAGTTACGTCCTCGGAACCTCGCCTTTTGGTGCTTGGACGGCATGCGGAGTTAATCAATGGGGGATTGGCTGGGACGAGAAGGAGAGGCCTAGCTTTCTCTTCCCCACCGCCCCGAAGGATTAAGGCTACACCCTTCCCTTAGCGAAGGAAGCTCGAACGAAGTGAGAGGGGTGAAAGAAGAAATTCGTCTCCCTTTCCCCTTTCTAGCCCCTCATCCTGTAAAGAATCTAAGGGAGACTCCCCAAGCTTGCATAAAGCCCAACTGCATACCTCAAGTTAGTCTGTCAGTCACTCTTCACTCTATGGTTCTTTTCCTCAAAGCAAGGAGTGAACCCTAGGGCTTCGACATGATATATTTTCTTTCGTCTAAAGCAATTCGACTTTGCTTAAGTTAAGGCGTTGAAGCGGTCGCAAGACCGAAACTCAAAGGAATTGACGGGGTCTGCACAAGCGGTGGAGCATGTGGTTTAATTCGATACAATGCGCATAAGTCACCAACACCGCTCCAGCTTAAACGATCCTAAAGTATGCCAACTCCTTTCCAGTTCCCAATCTTTCTCTGCTTATCTGTACAAATAGAATAGCCCATTTATACAGAATGGTAAAGGGGCTTCTATGATCATAGATGATCCTGCCACACCTTTCCTTTAGTCTGGCATGATCAGCAGGAGCTCCAAGCCACTCTAAAGAAAGAAAGAGGAGTGAGGGTGACTGATAAGGAAGCTTGACTATGCTTAACACAATTAATTCGACTTTAAAGCAAGTGTAATTAATTAAACAAGCAAGCAGCCTAATTAAGCTGAATTAGCTGAAGCGATTCCTACGTATTCACCATCAGCTGAAGCTAAAAGAAAAGCCGAAAGATCAAAAAGCGGGGTTGGAACAAGAAAATGACTAGCTTTTCAATACTAATTATTTCTCATTCGAAAGTGTTAAGCAAGTGTTCGGATAAGAAGATTAACAACAATAAAAGCCGGGAAAAGGCCCCAAAACGTACTTAGTAGCTTTTGAAGCTTTCTCTTCACTAGGTGTCAATGCTTTGAGCTTTTCTTCAAAAGATTATGCAGGCCCCCGACAACTGGGCGGCTAGCTTCAAGGTCTCCGCAAAATCAGGGCGCTACTTCATTTTTTTAGGTCCTGTAATAGGGAGGTGTAAGCGTAGAGTCCTTTGTCATAAATCCATAGTTAACCGCTTTTGCTCGCCAGAAGAAACTTAGACGGACTTATAACTGAACCTAATAAAATATCACCTTAGGGCTAGTCTTTTAAAAGAATTACATAAATTAGGTAATTTATGAGTTTCATTAATTAAAGACTAAGGCCACATCTCGCTTAGCCCCGGAATAGAATCTTTTCTTTTTTTCTTTGGGGGGAGAGAAAATCACCCCTTTGATTGAACTAGGCAATGAAAATAACTCCGATGAGAAGAAAAAAGAAGGCCCCTCCTGGCCCAACCCTAGACACTCTAAGATCATCTTCTTCCACGCCCCCTCTCCTATAAGGTTTCTTGCTACCTTTTCCCGGCTTACTTTCTTCTTTAACAAGGTTCGGTTCCCCCTGCCTTAAGTTGTCCGAAATGAGAAGTTCAATAGGCCTCTTTCCGCCCTGCCTGGTGATGAAAGGAAATTCACTTACAAGGGCAGGTTCTTACGCGTTACTCACCCATCCGCCACTGGAAACACCATTTCCCGTGTAGTCGCCCTCTCACATTCGTTCGAGCTTCCTTAGCAGTCTCCCTCTCCTTATCAGTCGAGCAACTTCTTACCTCTCCTCTACGCTTCCCGAAATAGGTGTCAATACAAATAAAGGCAATATGGGATGGATTTCTTTGCCCGATCAACTGGAAATGTTTGGGAAGAGAGAAAGAAAAGATACTTCTACCAATTCAAGCAGTTTATGTACCCGAAGACGATTTGACCGACCCTGCTCCTGCTATAGAAGTTGCTGCAGATTTTCTTTTATACAAGACCCTCTTTGGGTTGTAGACCATTCTACAGGCCGTAGGGAGGTTTTGTGAAGATTTCTAGTTAAGGAATGATTTCTGAAGTTCATTCTACGAATATGCAGACGAGTCGTATAAGAGTTTACGAGTCATAGAAGAGGATTCGTGTCCTGAGGAACAAAGAAATGGACTTGCAGAAATGTCATCATACGAAATCCGCTTTATGGGTCGTAAAATACTTTATAAGTTGTAGAGGGATATCATAGAGTTGAAGTCCAAGATTTCAGAAGTTCAGTACAAGACCCCGATTATGCGCCATGAACTTCAATACAGGTCGTAAAGAGCTTTTGTAAGGCGGCCGACTAGTTTTCCTATGTCTTTTAGGATTTGAATTTTTATTATTATGAATAGTTTTTTAGGTTATTTTTCATAAGTTCTCTTCATTTTTGATAAGTTTTTTCGCCTAGTACTCAGAGAACTCAATATTATGAGAGAGAAAATTGTAAGAGAATCTTTGAGAACATTTGTGGTTGAAATTGATCTTTAAGATTGTGATTTTCACTGAAGTTGGATTGCTTTTTCTTAAATCTATTTGTAAGTGTTTAATATGTTTTCTCAATTCGTAATTCACTAAAACAAATGTGATATTTAGCTACAAAATTATTAGCTACAACAATAATTTCATCACTAATTATTAATTTTTTGTGACAAAAATTGTATTTCGTAACTAAAAGTATGGATCACATATTTTTAGCGATGAAACAGGTAATTTTGTAGTAAAGTTTTGTCCACAAATGTTTTTCACCAAAAATTAATTTGCCGCCCCATTTTTTAAATAACATTGGTGACGAAGTTTAAATTGTTAGTGACACATTATTTTGTCACTAATAATGTCTATAATTTGTAACAAGCTAACATTTTTCTTAAAATTAGTTACATTTTGGAGACAAAAAAAAATTATCACTAAAATAAGTTGTCGTATTAGTGACAAATCAGTGTTCGTAGTTAAACGTTGTAAGTTTTAGTCATATTTTTTTATCTTTAATGGTGACTTTAATTTTTGTCACTAATAATATAAGCAATTAGTGACGCTTAATTTGTTGTCTCTAATCAACCTATGACTTAGTGACAATATAGTTTCGTAACAAAATATGCAATCCTTAAATAGCGACGATTTAAATTTTGTAGTTGAACAATTTAACTATTTTCTACCAAAGAACTCATACTCAAAATGTAAAGCAATCTTTGATGACACTTCTTTAAGATTACAAGTGACGACTAACAAATAGCATTTCAAGTACTCTCGTTAGAAAACAACACAGACAAAATTTGACATGCCACAAACATGTATCATATTGAATGACTGGTATATCATAAGATTTGTAATATTGAGAGGAGCTCATGATATATAATTTGGAACTGTTTAGAGAAGTTTTTAGTTGGTCGTTGTCGACAATATATAAATATTGTGCAAGCAGTGTATATGAATGTATAGACATCTCTCATCTTTGATACACATATACATCTTATATAATATTTATATAATATTGATACATTATATAACTTACAGTCATATTTGTTGAAGTTTTGCTATAGCATGTACATTTACTTAAGAAACTTACTCAAAAATCTATGGAAGATAATCTCAAACACCTTTGATCTTTTTTAAAAAGAAATCTCATTATTTTACTTTCTTATTGTATTCAAATGCGTATCTACTGATATAAAAAGATTATTTCATACTTAATAATTTTTTTATTGATCTACTTATCTAAAAAAAATTACATTGCTCGTTAGCAAAATTATTAAAACATCACACAATTATGGAATTAATTAATTGAAATTGTATTTATCGAATAATAACATTTTTTTAAATTGAGACAAAAATAAATAAATTATTTATTTGAATTTTATATTGAAGTAAAGGATAAAAGAAGTTATACTTCGACAAAAACACTCCTAAATATGCTATGAACTTGTGGGAACACTCAAAACACCAATTTAAGGTAGAAGTGAAATTTCTAATTAATGGAAGAAGTGTTTTAACGAAAAAGGATTTGAATTTAAAGTTAAAAGAATTTTTTTTATCAGTTAAATTGAATTTGAATAATTAATGACCATCCGAGTCCGATCTTTTCAAAAAAATGCGTACAATACTCCAAGCACACGAGTTTTCTACAAATCAAAATAGAAAATGGAAGACTTGTTATTCAACAGTATAACCTGACTTATATACTTGTGTCAACCAAGGTGTATCTAGATCTATTCAAATTTTTAATGAAGTTGATTGGAAAAATATGGACTTCTCTATAGATTCTAATCGATTAATCAACATATAATAATAATTATTTTACTAATTAGTAATTAGTTATTGATTTAGGATTTAAAAATCAATAAATTGAATTGATAATGTACAAAATTAGATAGAGTAGATCGAAAAATGCTACTAATTCAAGGTTGTCTCGACAAAAATCTATTTATGTCAAATTTTAATTCTTAAGTTAACTTGTATGTAACCAATGCACCTGAAATACAAGTCCTTCAGCACTTGCCAAACCATCTGCATACGTTTTAAATCTCCCTTTGTAACAATAAAAATTGTCAAATCTGAAATATGAGCTCATTTATTCTAAATATTGACTCTGATCAATCCTTAAATTTTTGAATTTATAGTTTTAAATTTTTATTCTCCGATGAGCATCAGATTGCCTGAAAAAAATGTCATCCTACACCAACAAATCATAAATTTTGTGATAAATCTATTAAAAAATAATTTAGGAGAAATAGTCATAATATTTGAAATGGCCGAATGAGTTGCCATGTCCACCAAGGGGAAGGATCCATAATATTCTATAGGTATATATAACTCCTTTACAATCTTAAATTTGGTTAATGAAAGATTCAAAAATATTTCCACTGCAATATAATTCATATAAAATTAAAATTATTTTTTTGCTAATGATGTTTTTCTTAATAATTTGTAAAAATTTGATTTAATTATATATATATACTAAGCACATTTAATCATGAGATTTGGTTTCTAATTATTCACATCTTGATGTCATATTTTTAGTGATATAATAAATTTAAAGGATAAATAAATTATTAACAATATTCTATTGTATATAACCTCAGAAATTAGCTGTGCTTCCCGATTAAGAGTATTTTTGAAATTTTATCATCTACTTTATTTTATTTTATTTTATTATATTATATACTTAAAAAAAATGTGAAATTATTATAAATCACAATAATAAATAATTGACAACACATATGTAAACATATCCAAATTTTGAGTGACTCGCAAAATTTCACTTAATACCATATAAATTGAAATAAAGGAATAATATATACCATTATGTAAAAATTATATAGAAAGTACTGTAAATCACAGTAATTGACCTACATTTAATATAAAATTTTATTTAAAAAATTGGTTGATTCTCAAAATTTATTTGTATGACATATATTGAGATAAGAGAACATATGTTACGTGAAATTACAAAAAAAGGTAATAATAATAATAAAAAAAAATTGTGAGTTACAATAGTTAGCAACCTAAAACATTTACAAAACAAAAACATAAAATTGATTGTCTTTCAAAATTCATCTTTCCCACAAAAATTGGGACAACTAGAGCAACATACAATACATAAGAAATAATTTGAGTTACAATAATAAACAATTTAAAATATTTAAAAAATATATTAAAAATTAGTTGATTCCAAATTAATTATGTTACATAAAATTGAAACAAAAAATATATTTGTCACAGCTCGACCCCGGGACCGTGACTCGTGCCGATTAGGCACTATTGTTGATACAAACACACGTGACGACATGAACAATTCTAC
>JAOTQR010121348.1:0-23841 GCA_025774065.1 Solanum ossicruentum | reverse complement strand
TGTCTATGGTGGAAATTCTCATTCCCTTTCTATCCCCATAGTATGAGTCCAAATCTCCATTTCTCTTAGATTTAATTGCTTGATGTTTGCTTATGCTTCCGCAACCAAGGATGTGCTTACTTATGCATAGAAGCTTGTTTGGGGTCCCTTCAAGTGCCCCATTCACTATGCCATTCCTACACCATAGGCTTAGGTCATGACTATATAGCTTTTCAAAGGATATTGGCCGTGGGTACCTTCCAAGTAGCCTTTCATAAGTGGTGAAAGACAACACTAGGCATGAAAGGGCTCATGGAGTTTGCCTTGGCCTGAAAGGAGTATCTACCTGGTTGGGTGCACACCATACCATATGAAGGGCTCTTTGCTGAGCCCTTTTGCCCTGTACTAGTACCCCTTACATTCCATGAAATGCACCACAAGTCGTCATGCACTTCATATCTCATGAAGTGTGCCGTGGATGTGCATTGGGAAATTTTGCCAAGTCATTTTTGAGTTCATAATCATGTACAATATGTAAGGACTCCCTTACCCTCCAAAATAATCTCCTAAGCTATTCATATGACCCCATACACTCTATAACACTTAGTCTCTCATTCACCCACTCAAGACACTTTCCAAATCCTCTTTTGAAACTCTAGCCGAAGGATCTCCATGGAACCTTCAAGCTCAAGCTATATTCATTTTCAATCCTTTAATCTAAGATTAGGTATGTAGATTATGGTCATTATGGATCTCTTCCGCCAAGCCAAGTCAAAAGGAATTCCATTGGATAAGTTTTTTTCATGAATCAATATAAGGGTCAACTTCAAATGGTCATATCTACTTGCACAAAATTAATTAGGTGGCCTATGACCTATCAAATTAAAGCTCCTTGCATTCACTTTCCAGCATAACTAATTTCACCTAATTTTGAGTTCCATGCAATAAGTTATACCCATTTTTGTAAAACCTATCACTTTAGGGTCTGTTTCACAGAAGGGCTTTCATGGACCATCTAAAGGTTCAAAGCTAGTGAAGAATCTAAGGTGTGTTGCAAATCAAATTTAAGACTCATTTCATTAAGGTATTTTTGGTACTTATCCCTAATTCTAAGGGTATTTTGGACTTGTCACGATGTAAGCCTAGGGCCTAGACATGACACGATGCTGGGGAACTCGAAGTGATCCCAAACAAGGCTCTAAGAATAAGTAACACATCATTGGTTGCAGAAGCATAAATAAATGACACACATTAAAGCTATGGGAAAGAGGGACTTTTGACTCAAGGTGATGTTACAGGGAGTAGGATTAGCATGATCACATATCAAACAAGGACTAAGGGGAAAATAAGTATGTCTTATGTTATAGGGATAATAGGGACTTGGGACTTCTATACCACTTCAAAACAACCAGCATCAACACATAGAAGGGGATAAAGACTGAGGGAATCCTTCCATAATTACATAACCATCTTTAGATCATGCCCATAACATACATATCCATATCAAACAGTACCTCTAAATGAGTGGAACAAGGGTCAAGACGTCTCCCGGGCTCACCCTCAAAAGTTTATGTCCAAAAGTAATTAAGTCTTAGAAAGGCATGAAAAGAAAGTGAATGTTGTCCCTAGAATGAAGGACTCACTAATGGAAATGTCCAATTGAACCATCTAGCCATTTGGAGGAGGGTGAGTAGGAGCTCCGATCCTTACATTGTTAGATCACGTAGGCAAAAAGTATGTGTTAGTACTTAGAATATACTAAGTATGTGGGGGGCAATGAAAAAGAAGACATAACTTAATATAATTAAGATGATGCATAATCATATACAAACGATATAAGCTCAATATGACATGAATGATCAATGACTTAGTAAAAAATATGCATGGGGATAGACAAATCATATAACATATTGTACATAGATCGAAAAGGACCATAACCGACAAGTAAGACCAAGTGAGCTATTACATGAAATCGTGATATTCACTCCACATCAATCATAGAGTGTTCGACTTTTCCAATGTAAACCAAACATTCACCTTACGGGAACATACTTATTCCGAGACGTGTTTCACAAAAACCTTACGGGAATATCAGTCTTTTCAGTTTTCATAAGAGAAGAGGCATACAGGAATACCACCCTTTTTAGATGTCAAGTAGTATGTACTTTATAGGAACCCCACCCTTTTTAGTAAACCATGCATTTAGATCTACATATATCCATTAGTGAAACACCCGCCCAAAAATGTGCCTCAGGAATGCTCAAATTCATAAGTTTCATATGTCTCAAAATCCATTCATGATATCAAAAATCTGACTTCATATTCATGATCAGGAGGGAAAATTGAGTGTGAAATGAGTATAAAACCCAATTTTGGAGCAACCATATCAAAATTTGATTTTCTAAAGTTGACGAAAAACATAACCGATCCGCGCCTCTGGCTACCACAGCCAGGGCGCAGACCAGTGTTATTTTTGTGCCAGTTTTCCAATTATGGTCCAAGGCCTTTAGGTGCTGGGCCTAAGCATTCCTATGCGTACAAACACCTATAGTTAATCATTTTTACATCCCATATCATTCAAGACATTCTCTTAAACCCTCTCTAATACTTGGCCAAATATTTCACCCAAGTTCAAGTGTTCCAAACTAATTTCTAGATTCAAGACATTCATTCAAGCTTCAAGTTCTCATTTAAATTTTTATCAAGGAAATCTCCAGATTTTAGGTATGTGGGTTTCAACCATTGGGTCCTTTAACCCATGGTGCCCAACCTTCCTTTTTATGTAAATTGCATGTTTCTAAGTTAATTTACTTATGGATTTCACTCATTACGAATTTAATTATAAACTATATTGGGGTTTCATGAAATATGGGCTATTTAAGCATGTTTTGACCTATGAATATATGATCTATTATTAGATTTGATGAGGGGTTTCAATGTATCTTGCATGAGAGTGTTACCAAGTTTTGGTTGGTTGATTTACCTTAAGTTTTCTCACATGATTTCACTCTTGCATTGTATAATTTCGAACTAGTATTACACGCACCTACCAAGTGTTTGATGAAATGTCCGGTTAAGGGTTCTTGAGTTATTGATAATCTAATGCATAACTTACGGGTCAAGTGACTTTATGATGATGGAAGGAATGTATTTATCTATCGATTTCATGAAAAGTATATATAGTGTTTCATGTTGACCAAACCTTATTGAGGAGGTTCTATGCCTCAACCACTATGATGGGGTGTGCTATTTCTATCTACTAATTAAGCGGTACCTTGACCATTATGATGGGGGGTGCTATGCCCAACTACCATGCTGAGGGGTATATATCCTGACCACTTTGATGGTGGGTATTATGCCTATCTACCAATTGAGGGGTAGATACCTCAATCACCTTCCAATGGGGTGGAAGGTCTTGGATTCTATGTTCCAGTTTTCTTGGTCTATAATGATAGTATCGTCCTAACATATGTACTATGTTCTATATGAGCATGTTTTACTTCAAGCATTGATCATGCATGCCATGTTGCTAATGTACTATCTCTTGCTTACGATTGTGCATTTTGATTATGTTGCCTATCTTTTATTGTATTACATCCTGCATACTTAGTACATCCAAATGTACTAATGCATACTATATGCCTATATGATGTTATCATGTATATATCGGAGCCCCTCACAATCATCCTCCTCATGGATAGTTGGTCATCTTGTAGAGAAGCTATTGGTGAGCCCTTAAGTTCGGGGACACTAGTTTTGCACTCCTACTTTTGCTATCTCTTTATGTTGAACTTTGGTATCATGGTTGTGAAGTGCACCACAACCATGAGTAAGAGGCTATGAGGCATTTTAGGAGATGTTTTCCTTCTTCTTGATCTATGTCGTGCTATAGAAGTTAAGGTAAGGTTCTCCACTAAAGAATGTTCTTTGTTATTTTAGATCATACCTATCCCAAGAGGAAGAGGAGCTCATACACCCGAAGAACAACAGGCTCATGAAGAGTTTCGGCATGCTATTTCTACGTTAGCTCAAGCCATGACTAATCAAATCAACCAAGGGGCCCAAGACCCTCATGCTCCTACTCCGACATCTAGAGTGAGGGATTTTATGAGGATGAATCCACCATAGTTCCATAGGTATAAAGTGGATAAAGACCGTCAAGAATTCACTGATGAGGTGTACAAAATGTTGTCTATCATGGGTGTTAGGTCGGAGGAGAATGTGGAGTTGACAGCCTAACAACTTAAAGGGGTGGCCTAAATATGATTTACTCAATGGAAGGAGGAGAAGAGGAACAGCAATGTGATCCTTTTGGAGGAGTTTAAGACGGCATTTCTCAACTGGTTCTTCCCTCTTGAGCTAAGGGAGGCCAAAATGATGGAATTCATGAATCCAAAGAAAGGGTAGATGAGTGTGAGGGAGTATGCCCTCATGTTCAACCAACTCTCTAAATATACTCCACAATTGGTGGCCGAGCCAAGGTCTAGAATGAAAAAGTTCTTGATGGGTATATCCAATTTGGTGAATGAAGAGTGTCGGGCTGCCATGTTGATAGGTGATATGGACTAGTCCCGCATCATGACTCATGCGGAGCAATTGGAGGGGGAAAAGTTGACAAAGAGAAGGGGTAATGAGGCAAGAGGGCCCATTTTGAAGGTAGATTCCAAAGTCCTAAGGGTGGTCGGTTTCATCAGGCCAAGGGTCTTATAATGCTCCTACTAGATGGTTTGCTAATGATAACCCAAGAGTCCAAGATGGTGGTGGTATAGTGCACCAAGATATGGTAGAGGCCATGATGCTCCATGTTTGAAGGATACTAATACTTGTTATGGGTGTGGTGAAGTGGGTCATAAGGTGATGGATTGTCCTCATAATTAACATAAGGATAGAGATGACCATCCATAAGGCCAAGGTGCAAATACAGGTCCTAGAGTAAGGGGAAGTCAACAAGGTGATGCCTCAAGGCACAATCAGTTCTATGCTCTTCAAGGGAGGCAAGGGGTAGATGAGGTACCCGATGTCATCACCGGTATATTAAAAAGCTTTGATTTTGATGTGTATGCATTGATAGATCCAGGTGCCACACTTTCTTTTATTACTCCTTTTGTTGCCAAAAAATTTCATGTTGACCCTGAATTATTGTGTTAGCCTTATAAGGTGTCTACTCCCATTGGTGCATCCATTAAAGCTAGAAGGGTCTATAGAAATTATCCCATTTGCATTTTGCATAAAATATTGCCTTGTAATTTTGTTGAGTTGGATATGGTGGATTTTGATGTTATTCTTGGGATGGATTAGGTGCATCCATATTATGCTTCTATTGATTGTAGAACCAGTAAGGTCAAATTCCAGTTCCCTAATGATACCGTCCTTGAGTAGGAGAGTCATGATTTGGTAGTGAAGGGTAGATTCATTTCTTGCATTAAAGCCTATAAGTTATTTTGTAAGGGGTGTCTATGTCATCTTGTAAGGGTTAGGGATGTTGAATCCAAAGTCCTTCCTATAGAGTTCATTCTAGTGGTTAATGAGTTTCTTGATATCTTCCCTAATGATCTTCCCGTTGTCCTTCCCAAAAGGGAAATAGACATTGGCATAGACCTCCTCCCTCCCTTACCATATGGCCCCGGTGGAGTTAAAGGAGTTGAAGGATCAATTGAGGGATTTGTTGGATAAGGGTTTTATTAGGCCTAGCCAATGACCTTGGGGCGCACAAGTGTTAATTGTGAAGAAGAAAGATGGTTCTCTTAGGATATGTATTGATTACCGGAAACTTAGTAGGGTTACTATAAAGAATATGTATCCTCTACAAAGGATTGATGTTCTTTTTGACCAACTTCAATAGGCTAGTCACTTCTCTAGGATTGATCTTCGGTCCGGTATCACCAAGTGAAAGTGAGGGAGTGTGACATTCCCAAAACGACCTTCTGGACTAGGTATGGGCATTATGAGTTTGTGGTTATGTCTTTTGGGTTGAACAATGCACTGGCAATATTCATGGATCTTATGAATAGGGTCTTTAAACCCTACTTTGATTTGTTTGTGGTGGTCTTCATTGATAATATTTTGATCTATTCCCATAGTGGGGAGGAGCATGTGAGTCACTTGAGGGTGGTGCTAAAAAGATTGAGCGAAGAGAGGTTGTATGCTAAATATGAGAAATGTGAGTTTTGGTTGAAAGAGATTGCCTTTCTAGGTCATGTGGTGTTGGGTGATGGTATTAAGGTGGATCCTAATAAGACGGAGGTGATTAGAAATTGGCCTAGACCTTTTGACTCCAACGGATATTTGGAGTTTCTTGGGCTTAGTGGGTTACTGCCAGAGGTTTATGAATGGATTCTCTTCTATTGTTTGTCTCATGACTAAGTTGACCCAAAATAAGGCGAAATTTGTGTGGACCGATGAGTGTGAAAAGAGTTTTCAAACTTTGAAGGATAAACTTGTCTCTTCTCCTATCTTGTCTCTACTGGAAGGGTTGGAAGGGTTTGTTGTGTATTGTGATGCTTCAAGAATTAGTTTGGGTTGTTTCTTGATTCAAAATGGTAAGGTGATAGCTTATGCCTCTAGATAACTTAAGGTGTATGAAAAGAATTGTCCTACCCATGATCTTGAACTGGCCGCTTAGTATTTGCTTTGAAGATTTGGTGTCATTACTTGTATGGGATGCATGTCGATGTGTTCATCGACCATAAGAATCTCCAATATGTGTTCACCTAAAAAGATCTCAACTTGATACAAAGAAGGTGGTCAGAGCTTCTTAAGGACTATGATATGAGTGTGCATTATCACCCCGATAAGGCTAATGTTGTGGTCTATGCTTTGCATAGGGTGTATATGGGTAGCTAGCTCGTGTTGATGATGGTGGCAAAGAGGTGGCTATAGAGGTCCATCGGTCGGCTAGATTGGGAGTTAGGTTGGAGGAGGTTGACAATGGTGGGGTAATGGTTGTTGATGGTTCTAAATCTTCATTGATTGAGGAGGTGAAGGCAAACCAAGATCTTGACCCCACCTTGTTAGAGTTGAAGGCCTTGGTGAGAGATGGTAAGGTAAAGGTTTTCTTCTAAGGGGGAGATGGTGCCTTAGGTATGTAAGTTGTGTGTTAATAGTGTGGATGACTTGAAAGGGAAGATTCTTGATGAGTTTCATAATTCCTCCTATTCTATTCACCCCGGTTCTACAAAGATGTTTAGAGATTTGAGGGAAGTGTTTTGGTGGGGCGGCATGAAGAAAGATATTGCTAAGTTTGTATCCGAGTGTCATAATTGCCAACAAGAGAAAGCTAAGCATGAAAGACTAGGTGGCCTAGCCGAAGATATAGAGATTCCTGCTTGGAATTGGGAGGAAATCAACATGGATTTTGTGGTTGGGTTGCCTAAGACTAGAAACCATTTTGATTCTATTTGGGTTGTGGTTGATAAAATGAGAAATTCAGCACATTTCCTACCGGTTAAAATTACTTATGGTGCCGAAGATTATGCTAGCTTGTACATTCATGAGTTGGTTAGATTGCATGGGATGCCTTTGTCTATCATATTGGATCGTGGTGCTCAACTCACTTTTCACTTTTGGAAGTCCTTCCAAAGAGGTATTGGTACCAAGGTAAAGCTTAGTACAACCTTTCACCCTCAGACAGATGGTCAAGTCGGAAGAACTATCCAAACTCTTGAGGATGTGCTTAGATCTTGTGTTTTGGAGTTTAAGGGTAGTTGGGATGATCACCTTCCACTCATTTAGTTTACTTACAATAATAGTTATCATTTAAGCATTGGTATAGTTCCTTTTGAGGATCTCTATGGTAGATGTTGTAGATCATTGGTTGGATGGTCTGTGGTGGGGGAGATGACTTTGTTGGGTCCGGATCTAGTTATGGAGGCCTGGGAGAAGGTGAGGATGATAAAGGAAAGGTTAAGGACAACCCAAAGTCGACAAAAGTCCTATGCTGATGTGAGGAGAAGGGATCTTGAATTTAGCATTGGTGATTCGGTCTACTTGAAAATCCCATTAAGGGTGTGGTTCATTTTGGTAAAATGGGTAAATTAAGTCCAAGATTTGTGGGTCCTTATAGAGTGTTGACGAAGGTTGGTAAGGTGGCCTATTAGTTGGAGTTGCCCAATGACATGAATATGGTTTATTCGGTCTTCCATGTGTCTATGTTGAGGAAGTGTGTAGGTACCCAAGTGCTATTGTGCCTCTTGATGTTGTGGGTGTTGTTGAAGACAATTTGACCTATGAAGATGTTATTGTAGAAGTTTTAGATAGACAAGTGAAAAGGGTAAGGAGCAAGGATGTTTCTTTTGTCAAGGTCCTTTAGAGAAACCAACAAGTTGAGAGTGCTACATGGGAAGCCAAGGCGGACATGTAAAAGTGATATCCCTATATCTTCCATTCTAGTCAAGCCTAAGGTACTTATTTAAGTCCTCTATGTGATTTTAAATCTTATGTTTCAACACTTCTGTAGTTTGCATGCATTCGTATTTTTGTTGACAAGTTCATGGTGATTTTGACACTTATATTGGAAATTTTGAAATGGTGTTTTACCTCATTTGTTGCATTCATGTGTTAGGCTAAAATTATCTTGAATACTTCTCTCATGTACATTTCTTTGACATTTGGCGACGAATGTTCCCAAGGGGGAGATATTGAAACGCCCCAAAAAGTGCCCAAAAATGTGCATTGGAAATGCCCAAATTCGTAATTTTTATATATCTCAAAATTCATGCGTGATATCAAAAATCCAACTTAATGTTCGTGTTCAGGGGGAAAACTTGAGTGGGAGATGGGTATAACCCAAATTTTAGAGCAACCGTATCAAAATTTGATTTTCAAAATTTAACAAAAAACAGAATCAATCCATGCCTCCGGCGCGATGCAGACCAGTGTTATTTTTTGTGCCAGTTCACCAGATTCGATCCAAGGACTTTGGGTCTTAGGCCTAAGCCTTCATATGCGTAAAAACATCTATATTTTTTAACCCTATATCATTCAAGACATTCCCCAAAACCCTATGTAACACTTAGCCAAATATTTCACCCAAATTCAAGTGTTGCAATCTCATTTCTGGATTCAAGAAATTTATTCAAGCTTTAAGTTCTCATTCAAATCTTCATCAAGGAAATCCCCAATTTTGAGGTATGTGCGATTCAACCATTGTGTCCTTTTACCCATGGAGCCCAACCTTCCTTTTTATGTAAAATTGTATGTCTCTAAGTTGATTTACTTATGTGTTTCACTCATTATGAATTTAATTGTAAACTATGCTGGGGTTTCATAAAATTTGGAATGTTTAAGCATGTTTTAAGCTATGAATCTACGATCTATTATGAGATTTTATGAGGGGTTTCAATGTATCTCGCATGAAGGTGTTACCAAGTATTAACGATTGATTTACCTTACATTTTCTCACATGATTTCACTCTGGAATTGCATGATTTTGAACTAGCATTACACATCCACAAAGTGTTTAATGAAATGTCTAGTTAAGGTTTCTTGAGTTATTGATGATCAATTGCATGACTTATGGGTCAAGTGACTTTATGATGATGGAAGAAATATATCTATGTGTCAATTTCATGAAAAATTTCTATAGTGTTGCAAGTTGATCACACCTTGTTGAGGGGATTCTATGCCTCAACCACTATGATGGGGGGTGCTATGCCCATCTACCACTTATGGTGTATATACCTTGACCACTATGATGGGGGCTCCTATGCCTATCTACCATGTTGAGGGGTATATACTTTGACCACTTTGATGGTGGGTGCTATGCCCATCTACCAATTGAGGGGTAGATAGCTCAATCGCCTTCCAAGAGGGTGGTAGGCCTTGGATTCCAAGTACTAGTTTGCTTGTTCTATGATGATGGTCCCTTCCTATCACATGTACTATATTCTATATAAGTATGTTTTACATCAAGAATTGAACATGCATGCCATGTTGCTAATCTACTATCTCTTGCTTACGATTATGCATTTTGATTATGTTGTGCATATCTTGTTGCATTGTATCATACATACTTAGTACGTTCAAATGTACTAATACATAATCTATGCCTACATAATGTTACCATGTAGGAACTGGAGCCCCTCATAATCATCCTCCTCATGGCTAGTTTGCCATCTTGAAGAGAAGCTATTGATGAGTCCTCATGTTCGGAGACACTAGCTTTGCACTCTTACTTTTGCTATCTCTTTATGTTAACTTTGGTATTAAAAGGGTGAGCCCAGAAAGTTGTATTGGTCCCTGCCCAATCTATGTTAGAGGTATTTTTGGAGAAGTGATGTTATTAGTCTTTAAGGTTTGACTGTTATTATTCTTTAAGATTTGACTCTTTATGATTTTTGCTATAAAAGACTTCCTATAGTCCCTTTATCCTTATTTATACTCTCTTCATGTTTCTTGTTGTTTAATTATTTCTGCGACCAAGAATGTGTAAATGATATGCTAAGAGCCTTGTTTGGGGTCCCTTCGAATTCTCATTCGTCGTGTCACGTCCAGGCTAGGGTCATGACAATTAGCCAATCACAACCCTATGGTGACAACATAGTTATGGGACAATGGTTATCTACCAAGGTTCTATCAGTGCTAGGTCAACAATCCCAAGGAATACTTGAATCATACTTATAATCATAAGATGCAAAGAAATGTAATATCATCATACAATATCTCTTCAAATCCAAAGCTTCATAATATCAAATATACGGCTTCATATCATTCATAACTTTCAAACCTTCCCATGATCTCATAACATACTTATTATCCCTTCAACATTCACAACATGCATAATTTCATATATCTTTTCCTGAGGATTTCATCAACATAGGAAGCTTGGCACAAAACTTTAGTCAAAACATGGTGGGTATGCATATATTCTCAAAATCATGCACATTCAAGATTTTAGGAAATGAGGAGAGTGAACAAGGTCTTTTACAAATAATTCAAAGTAACCTAGCATGATAATGTAAAGTTAACTTAGGGTATCATCAAACCCTCACATAACCCATAAATTTCACATGGTATTTTAATTCATAATAGTGTATAAAAGTAGAATAGCATAAATTACTCTATAATATCAAATATATAAAAAGTTCACACAATTTCCATAAGTTACCCTGGCATGAAATTAGATGTAGAAGAGGGATAGTTGAGCTTTGTAGAGGAAAGTTCTTCACAAATCAAAGTCCATATACCTTGGTGTGATTGGAGATGGAAATCTTTTTGGATAATGAATAAAATCTAAAACCTTAGCTTACACCTTTTATTTGAATGTCTTTAGGAAGCTTGAGAGTGTTTGGGAGGAGTTTGGACATCAAATATTTTAGAATAAGTTGCAGTGGAGTAGTTTAAGGTTGTATATGGATGGAAAGGGCTTATTTGGGGCTTAAACGGCATTACATAGACTTAGGGTATTAGAAATGTCAAAATTTCCCCTTCAAAAAATCTGTTGGACCAAATCACAAGACCCTAATTATGGGTCATGGTCTAGTCCACGGGTCATGGAAAGGGGGGTCTCGTCGTATTGGTTTTTGAACTCCTCCAAAAACTTCTGTGGAACTCCAACCACAACAACACTTATGACTTGTTAATCAATTCAAGGAGCCATCCTATTGTTCATGTATGAAACTATAGAAAGACATTTTTCCACAAAGCCTATACACCATCGCACAAGCACGAGTTATGGCTCATGGAATCATCCACGACTCATGGTTACCCTCATGAACTTTTGACCCTCCCAACTTGAGCTACTGGAATCTCACCCTCTGGACCGACAAACACATGTATAACTTGTATTCCATTTCATCGTCCCTATACCCCTTCGTAAACCCCATTTACACTTAGAAAAATTTCCAAACTTCATTTCTTTTGAACTTTCATACATTCCAACATGTGGGCCTTACACTTATGATTGTAATATAGTCCTAAAGCAACTCCTATGTATTTCATGCCACTGCAGTCAAGCCTCACTTAGTTTGTAGCATAAAAGCTCTTGAAACACTCTCCAAGTCTCATCTTCAAGAATTCAAGCTAGGAAGCAATTGGGGTTTCAATTTCAAGTTAAATTCTTCTCAAACTCATCTTCCTAAGCAAGGTTTGTGTGGTTTCTTTCATGATTACGTTCCAGTCATGAAGCCCCAAAAAAATGATTTCTTATATTTCAAGATTTCTAGGTTTGATTTGCAAGTGTGTCTTGTGATTTAACTTCAAATTGAAGAAAGTAATATATGAGTTTATTTCAATTGATGGTTTTAGCATGATTTAAGTCTTATTATGTCAATTTACATGAATTTTATGATATTCTAATTTCCATGTCCTTTTCAATTAAGAATTTATGCATAGATAATTCCAAGTATAATTTAAATATTGATTTCTTCATAAATTAACTATGACTTCATCTTGTTATTATATTTTAAATATAAATTTCAATTATACATTCCAGTGCTTCATTTTGCATGACATGAGAAAGCATGAAAAAGGCTATTTACGAGATTTATAATGTGGGTTCTTATCCAAATATCATTATGATTATGTTTTCAAGGCAAGTAACGTTATGACATGAATGTGATCATATAATGTCTATGATATATCTTTAAGCACTTATGGGTATGTATACACCATCATGTACAAGTATGAAGGAGCTATTCTTATGCATGAACGTCATGACTTAAAGTATGATTTGGCTTTTAAGCCAAAATATGTTTGACTATCATTTGAAAGGACTTATGATCCTATTTTAAGCATGTATATGTATATGTATATGTATGTATATGTATTCCCGTGGGATAATGACTTTTCACTGAGAGGACATTGAGATTGAGGCTCATCCCTATAGTTGAGGCATAACCCATTAGATGTGAATCACATTATCCCATAACTATATGGCACCATAGGTTAAAGGATCACTCTTTTCATGAGGTTGACTTGTTAGAAGGATCACTAGTTATACGAAGTTGACTCCTTAGAGGGATCGCCCATTAGATGAGGTTTGATTCCATAAATGGACCACCCGTTAGTATAAGTTTTGTCAATTATATAGCTTTAGAGGATCCACTTAGGTATTATGGATGTTAACCTTGGAAAGTAAAACTCTTTTTCCTCTGGTGTGGGGGTAAAATTAGGATTCCTTGTAATAGCTCGCATGGTCTTACATGTCAGTTGAGGTCCAAATCTCACTATGTTTATGTATTTATTGCATTCATACATCATTTTAAGGCATATTTATATGGTATTCTTTCCCATATATATGTGTGTGTATATGTGCACGTGCGCATGTGCACCCTTGTCATCTAACATTGAAATGATGTTAACATATTCATGTGCATTGCATGCTCATATACTTTGTACATTCAAACATACTAATGTATACTTTTTGCCTACATGATCTAACCATGTAGGTAATAATCCTTTCCTCATCAACCTCTTCAGGGCTATGTTTGATTGTTAAAGTTTACTTATAGTGAGTCCTTTATTTCAATGACAATATCCACCTTCTATCTACCTATGATATGTTATGACCATTTTATGTTGCTTATGTTGAGGTTGAGCCCGGGACATGTCTTAGCCCCCATCCGACTGTGATTAGATGCATTGTTATATATTTTTTATGTTTGAGTCATCCCACACTGAGTATCTATGAAGATTATCCTCAAGTCCCTTCCCTATGATTCATTGTTACTTGTGATGTATGGCAAGATGAGGAAAGTCCTACGTCTCTACTTCCCAAAAAGTGTGTTCCATACTCCCTTCCCATAGGCCCACTTGTTAAAGTTGTGATAGTGATTTCAATGCATTATCCCATATAGTGCATCCTACATTCCTTACCCCTTCATCTTGTTTGATGATGTTTATTCCATGTTTTCTAACTAATTATGTGCTTAAATATGCTATGAGGCTTGTTAGGGGATTTTCAGGTTCCCATTCACCATGTCAAACCTAGGCCATAAGCATGTGTCATGACAAGCATGGTATTACAACACTAATATTTTGAAATGGTCCTCGAAGTCCAACATGCCACGTCTAGTAGAGACTTATTCATGGGTGTGAAGTGCGCCACATCTATGAGTAGGTTGCTACAAGGCGCTTTTGGAAATGTTTCACTTATTCATGATTCATATCATACCATAAAATATATCCTGAGGATTTCTATCTCCATTCCTCCCTGCCGATAGGGAGAGTTACTTTGGGCCCATAATGCCATACAGGGAAGGAATAGGTTGTAGTTGATCAGGTAAATGAGGGCAAAAGGAAGTTGGGGAAGCATGTACACTATTTGGCAAGCTGGGGGGGGGGGGGTTTAAGTTGAGTGATCTAATGATGATGGTTTCCATGTGCAAAATAGGGTTGAATGTTCAGTGGTAATTGATTAATAGATGACTTTGTTTGGTTCAAATTTTCTGCTAGATGTCATGGAGAAGGTGAAGCTAGTTTGGGAAAAGTTGAAAAATTTCTCAAAGTGGTCAATGATCATGTATAGATATTAGAAAGAGAGACCTTGAATTTCCTGTCAGTGATTGGGTGTATGTAAAGGTCTCACCCATAAGGGGTGTGATGTGTTTTGGGAAAAGGGTAAAGTTGAGTCCTTGGCATGTAGACCTTTATGTTATTATGGATCATATTGATAGTATGGATTATAGGTTGGATTTTTATCTTTTTATATGAATTCTATTCACCTAGTGTTCCATATGTACATGTTGAGGAAGATGGTTGGTGATCGAAGTACGGTTGTGCCTTTGAAAGATATCGAGGTTGAAGAAAACCTTGACTTATGAAGAGGTTTCAATTGAAATTCTCAGGACCTAATCCTATGTCCTAGACATGATACGATGAATGGGAAATAAGAGGGACCCCAAACAAGCCTCTTAGCATATCATTCACACATCCTTGGTCGCGGAAGCAAAATAAACAACAATAGGAGATATAAATAAGGGAAAAGGGTCTAAGGGAGGTCTTGATATTTATAAAGCATAAAGAGTCAAAGCTCAAAGCATGAGTATATCAATTGTTCCAACAACACCTCTAACATAGATTGGAGTTGGGGCCAAAACACTTTCTATGCTCACCCTCATAGTGTCAAATGTTCAACATAAAGAGACATCAAATAGTAAGAGTAGCATAGCTAGTGTCCCCATAGTTGAGGACTCACCAAAGCTTATCTTCTGAAATGCCAAAACTAGCCATGTGGAGGATGATCATGTCATGATCCAAGCCTAGGGCTTAGACGTGACACAATGCATGGGGAACCCGAAGGGACCCCAAGCGAGTCTCTTAACATATCATTACACATCCTTGATCGCGGAAGTAATGCAATACAACAAGAGATAATAAATAGGGACAAATAGGGGCTAAGGGACAATATTCATATCAGAAAGATCAAGAGTCAACTGAGAGTCAAAGCTCATAACTCGTTGCATAATACAAGCATGAACAAAAATACCTCTAAAACACAGATACTTAGCAGCGGCGAAGTCAATCTACTGGGCTCACTCTCATAGTCAACATATGCATAAACTAAAGGTAGTCTTGGAACATAGTATGAGATCATCAACATCGTCCCCAAAATGAAGGACTCACCAAAGAGCTTGAGAGATGTCATACTAGCCATGTGGAGGAGGATATCAAGTAGGGCTCTAGTTCCTACTCGGTAACATCATGTAGTCATGGAGTATGCGTTAGTACGTTTGAATGTACTAAGTATGTAGGATGTAATGCAACAAGAGATAAGCATCATAACTAAAATGCATAATTGTAGGCAATAGATAAATATTAGAAATATGTCATATATGATCAATGCGTAGGTAACACATGCTTACATAGATTATAATATAAGGTGTAAGAAGAGACCAACATATAAAACCCATCGGTTAGCAAGGTACAAAGCCCTTTGGTTGGTGGGTGGATCGTCTCACCCTACCACCTTGATGACCGAGATATAAACCCCCTGACATGGTTATCAAGGTACGAACCCTTTGATTGGTTGGTAGATACTCACACCCTACCGCCCCAGGTGATTGAAGTACTAACCCCTCAACTCGATTATCCCTCACTAGTCTTTGATTGATTATCAAGGAATAAACCCCTCGACATGGTTACCCTGGCTCTTATCCCCCCGAGTCAGGCATGATCACATTCGAACACTATATTGGAGAATCTCATAAGACATGCATTGGACTTTCAAGTCCTCCAAAATACATTAACTAGATATTTTATCCAACACTTGGCGGGTTTATAGTACTAGTGTAAAATCATGCAATTCAAGAGTGTAATCATGTTAGAAAATTCAATGTAAATCCATCAATAGATACTTGGTAACACCCTCAAGCAATATACATCAAAACCCTTCATCAAATCTCACAATAGACCTTAGATTCATAGCTCAAAACATGCTAAAGAAATCATAATTTCATGAAACCCCAACATAGTGTACAGTGAATTCATAATAAGTGACCCATGAATAAATCAACTCTAAATCATGCAATTTTAAGTAAAAGAATTCTTGGGTATCATGGGTGAAAGGAACCTATGAAAGAACCCACATACCTTAGCTTTGGAGAATTCTTGAAGAAGATTAGAGATGGAGACTTGAAGATAGAATGAGAACCTTTGATCTGAATGAGTTTTGAGTCTTGAAATTTGGAGATGAAATATTATCTAAGTGTTTGGGAGTGTATTTGGAACTATCTTGAATGATATGAGGGTGAAATAAGGCTAAGTGTAGGTATTTTCATGCATGGGAACATTTAGGCCCAAGACCCAAAAGTCTTGGACAGTACAAGAAAAACCGTTCACAAAATACACTATAGCGCACCCTTGGCACATCGCACCAGGGGCGTGGATCGTCTCTGAAAATCGCATTTCTGCAATTTTCAAATTTTGCTACGGTTGTTCTTAAATTGGGGTTAGACTTATACCCACTCAATTTGACCTACTGAAAAAGAATATGAAGTCAGATTTTCGATATCCCACATGGATTTTGATATATATAGAAATTACAATTTTGGGCATTTTCGATGCATATTTTCGGGCCATTTTTGGGGTTGTTTCAATATCTCCCCCGAGGGAAAGTTCATCCCCGAATGTCAAAGAAGTGTATATGAGAAGAGTAATCATAAAGAAATCATACCCATTAAAAATGCAACAACATACTTAAAACACCATTTTCAGTATCTCAACATAAATGTAAAATCACCATGAACTTAATTAATACAAACATGAATGCAAACAAATGTCTTAGGGGATGGAATATAAGATATGAAATCCCATATAAGACTTAGAATTAGTACCTTAGGCTTGAGTAGGATGGAAAATATAGGGGTACCGCTTTGGCATGTCCGCTTCAGCCTCCCAAGTACCACTTTCGACTTGTTGATTCCTCCAAAGGACCTTAACGGAAGATACATCCTTGTTCCTCAACCTCTTCACTTGCCTATCTAAGATCTCTACTAGAACCTCTTCATATGACAAGTTGTCTTCAAATACCCCCACAACATCAAGAGGCACAATGCATTGGGATCTCCCACACACTTCCTCAACATAGACACATGAAAGACCGGATGAACCAATTCCATTTCACCTGGAAAACTCCAACTCCTAGGAGACCTTACCAATCCTCCTCATGACCCTACAAGGACCCATATATCTAGAGGTCAACTGTCCCTTCTCACCAAAATAAACCATACCCTTCATGGGTGACACCTTCAAATAGACCCAATCACTAACCATAAACTCAAGCTCCCTCCTTCTTACATCAGCATAAGACTTTTGCCGACTTTCGGCTATTTTCAGCCTTGCTCTAATCGTCCTTACCTTCTCTATAGCATCATAACCAAATCCCGACCCAACAAAGCCACCTCTCCAACCACAAACTGTCCAACTGGTGATCTATAACGTCTACCATAGAGAGCCTTAAAAAGAGTCATGCCAATGCTAGAATGATAGCTATTGTTATATGCAAACTCAATCAATGGAGGTTGATCATCCCAACTACCATTAAGCTCCAATACATAACCCCTAAGCATGTCCTCAAGTGTTTGGATAGTTCTTTTGGCTTGGCTATTCATTTGAGGGTGAAAGGTCGTACTAAGCTATACCTTGGTTTCAAGACCTCTTTGGAAGGAACTCCAAAAGTGTGAAGTGAATTGTGCACCACGATACAATATGATGGAAAAAGGAACCCAATGCAACCTCACCAAGTCATGAATGTACAACCAAGCATAATCTTCAACCCTATATGTAGTCTTAACTGGTAGAAAGTGAGCCGATTTTGTCATCCTATCAAGCACAATCCAAATAGGATCAAAACCCATTCTAGTTTTAGACAACCCAACAACAAAATCCATATTAATCTCTTCCCATTTCCAAGTAGGAATCTCTATGTCTTGGGTTAAGCCACCTGACCTTTGATGTTCAGCTTTGACTTGTTGGCAACTATGGCAACCGGATACGAATTTGGAATGTCCCTCTTCATGCCTCCCCACCAATACACCTTTCTTAAATATCTATACATCTTACTAGGCCCGGCGTGAATAGAGTAAGAAGAACCATGAGCCTCATCAAGAATCTTTTCCTTCAATCCATCAACACAAGGCACACACAACCTACCTTGGTATCTAAGTGCACCATCTCCACCTGGGAGAAAATCTCCACCTTGCCCTCTTTCACCAGGTTCTTCAATTCTAACAAGGACAGATCAAGATCTTGCTTATCTTTCACCTCCTCAACCAATGAAGGTTTAGAACCATAAACAATAGCAACACCATTATTATCACCCACTTCCAACCTAATTTCCAATCTAGCCATTCGATGGACTTTCCTAGCCACCCCTATGTCACGATCATCAACATGAGCTAGGCTACCCATAGAAACCCTACTAAAAGCATTCGCTACAATATTAGCCTTATCGGGATGATAATGCACACTAATATCATAATCCTTAAGAAGTTCTAACTACCTTCTTTGCCACAAGTTGAGATCCTTTTGAGTGAAGACATATTAGAGGCTCTTATGACCGCTGAATACATCAACATGCACCCTATAAAATAGTGACGACAAATCTTTAATGCAAATACAATGGCGGGTAAGTCAAGATCATGGGTAGGATAATTCTTTTCATGCACTTTTAGTTTTCTAGAAGTATAGACTATGACCTTATGATTTTGCATCAACACACAACCCAAACCAGCGTTAGAAGCATTATAATACATAACAAATCCCTCAGTCCTTCTGGTAGTGACAATATAGGAGCGGACACAATCTTAGCTTTCAACATTTAGAAACTTTTTTCACCCTCATTAGACAACACAAATTTGGCTTTCTTTTGAGTCAGCTTTATCATGGGAGAAACAATAGAAGAGAATAGATCCTAGGCTCAAAAAGCTCCTAATATCCGAGGGTGCCAATGGCCTAGGCCTATTTCTAATAACATCCATCTTTTTAGATACCTTAATACCATCACTTGACACCACATGACCTAGAATGACAACTTTTTTCAACCAAAATTTACACTTCTCATATTTAGCATACAATTTTTCTTCCCTCAATTTTTGCAGCACTACCTTCAAATGGCCCACATGCTCCTCCTCACTATGAGAATAAATCAAAACATCATCAATGAAAACCACAACAAACGAATCAAGGTAGGGTTTGAAGACCCTATTCATAAGATCCATGAACATGGCTAGTGCATTGGGCAACCAAATGGACATCACAATAAACTCAAAATGCCCATACTTGGTCTGGAAGATCGTCTTAGGAATATCACACTCCCTCACCTTCACTTGATGATACCTAGATCGAAGATCAACCTCAGAGAAGTGGCTAGCTCCTTGTAATTGGTCAAACAAATCATCAATTCTTCGAAGAGGATACCTATTCTTGATGGTGACCCTCTTATGTTGCCAGTAGTCAATACACATTGAAGAGAGCCATCTTTCTTTTTCACAAACAACACTAATGCACCTGAAGGTGATTGGCTAGGCCCAATGAAACCCTTTCTCTAACATGTCCCTCAATTGCTCCTTCAACTCCTTTAACTCTGCCAGGGCCATACGGTAAGGGGTAATAGAATTGGGTTGAATATTAGGGAGGAGGTCTATACCAACATCTATTTCCCTTTCTGAAGGAAACATCGGGAAGGTCATTTGGAAAGACATTAGGAAAGGCCTTTACCATCGGAGCCAACTCTATGGGAAGGAACTTATACTCCACATCCCTAACCATCACAAGATGATAAAGACACCCCTTAGAGATCAACTTACGGGTATTTAATGCAATAAATGAACTTACCCTTGACCACTATATTATGACCCTTCTACTCAAGAATGGGTTCATCCAGGAATTGGAATTTGACCCTACGAGTTCTGCAATCAATAGAGGTGTAGTATAATGCAACTAATCCATCCCAAGAATCACATCAAAATCAATCATGTTCAACTCAACAATATCACAAAGCAATATTTTATGCAAGATGCCAATGGGACAATTTTTGTAGACCTTTCTAGCAATAATATATGTACCAATAGGACTAGACACCTCATATGACTCACACAACAATTCGATCTCAACATGAAACTTTTTGGAAACAAAAAGGGTAACAAAATAAAGAGTGGCACCTAGATCAATCAATGTATACATATCAAAATCAAAGACTTTTAACATACCGGTAACAACGTCGGCCACCTCATCAACCCCTTGCCTCCCATGCAAAGCATAAAACCAATTGTTCCTTAGGGCACCACCTTGTTTACCACTCATTCCCAAAGAGGTAACCATATTAGAACCTCGTGGACAAACTTCTTTACCCTTATTGTGGTTACGAGGACATTCAATCTTTTTGTGACCAACTTCTCCACACCCATAACATGCATTAATGTCTCTCAAACATGGGGACCCATAGCCCTTACCACATTTTGGACACACACCATTAGGGACCACACCCCCAACACCTTGGTCCCTTGAAAAGTCATTTGGCAAACCCCGTACTAGAAGCATGAGAAGACACATGGCCTTGATGGGACCGGCCACCCTTTTGTCTTTGGAAACTACCTTCAAAGCAGGCCCTCTTTGCCTTATTACCCTTCCTCTTTCTCAACTTCTCCTCTTCCATTTGATCGACATAGGTCATCAACCGGGATAAGTCCATGTCACTAATCAACATACGGACTGGCATTCCTCACTCACCAAATCAAAAACACCCATAACAAATTTATTCATTCTAGACCTTGGGTCAGCCACCAAGTGGGGATCATATTTATAGAGTTGATTGAACTTGAGGGAATACTCTCTCACACTCATAGACTCTTATGTCAAATACATAAACTCCAGCAATTTGGCTTCCCTAAGCTCAAGTAGGAAAAACCGATTAAGAAAAGCCGCCTTGAACTCCTCCCAAAGCACCACATTGTTGATTCCCTTCTCCTCCTTCCATTGATTGAACCATACTTGTTCCACCCCTGTCACGACCCAAGCCTAGGGCCTAGACATGATCGGCAAATGGGGAACCTGAAGGAACCCCAAACAAGCCTCATAGCATATCATTGATCATGGAAGCAATTAGAATGACAATAAGAGATAAACGTAAAGAAGGGGAATCGGGACTAAAGATAAACTTCCATATCATAGACATCAAGAGTCAATAGAGTCAAAACTCATAGCACAGAAACATATCATATCCAACAACACCTCTGCTACATAGATAAGAGTGGGGGCCAAGACAAAGAAACTAGGCTCACCCTCATAGTCAATACATAAGTCAAAGAATGAAAGTCTTAATACATAAGATGAGATCATAAGTAACATCCCCAGAATGGAGGACTTACCAACAAGCTTGATAGAAGTCGTACTAGCCACGTGGAAAAGGAAGATGATCAATCGGTACACAAGTTCCTAGATGGTGAAATTATGTATGCATAGAGTATGCATTAGTACGTTTGAATGTACTAAGTATGTAGGATGCAATGTTACAATAGATAGGCATCATAATCGAAATGATTAATTAGACAATAGATGATCTTATGGCAACATGACATGAATGGAAGACCTTGAGTTAAATCATACATTCATAGAACATAACATATGTGGAGGGAGTGACCATTTCTTAGTGCAATCCAAGGCCTATCACCCGCTTGGAGAGGTGCCTGATGTATGAACCCCTTCAGGAGGTTGTTGAGGTACAAACCCCCCAACGGGTTGATAGGTACAAACACCCAACATATTGATGGAGTACAAACCCCCCAACAAAGTTGATAGATATGAACCCCCAACATGGTTGATGGATAGGCACACCCTACAACCCATGGTGATCAGAGTACAAATCCCCCGATAGGTTGATGGGTACAAACCCCCAACAGGGTTGACGGATAGTTGCACCCTACCACCTATGGTGGTCGGAGTACAAACCCACCCAATAGGTTACCAATGTATGAACCCCTTGACACGGTTACCCGACGCACGACCCCTGAGTAGGGCATGGTCACAAGCCAACACTATATAGAATAATATCATTTATACATTCAACGCTCTCATTGTCATATAGTCATCACTTACATACAGATATTTGATGATCATTTCATCATCATTCTATCATCATTTCATCATGATATAGTTATTCAACTCATAAGAAAAGTATTGAGCCCTCAACTCCTTAATAAGCCATTACTAAACATTTTATCAAACATTTACAGGATGTATACTGCTAGTGTAAACCATCCAATTTAAGAGTGAAATCATTTTAGTAAATTCAATGTAAAACTTTCAACAGAAACTTGGTAACAACCTCAAGCAATATACATCAAAACCCTTTATCAAATCTTACAATAGACCTTAAATTCATAGCTCAAAATAAGGTAACAGTTACAATTTCATGAAACCCAACATATTATGCAATGACTTTCATAATAGATAAGACCCATGAATAAATCAACTTTAAATCATGCAATTTTGAGTAAAGAGAACTCGGGTATCATGGGTGAAAGAAACCCATCCTTAGGTTTGGAGATGAACTTGATGAAGATTGGAGATGGAGACTTGAAGCTTAAGAGGAAATCCTTAGATCCGAATAGGGTTTTGAGACTTGAGTTTAGAAGTAAAATATTGGGCTAAGTGTTTGAATGAGTATTGGGGAATGCTTAGAATGATATGAGGGTGAAAAATGTCTAAGTATAAGTATTTTCACATTTGGGATCACTTAGGCCCAAGACAAAAAAGTCTTAGACCAAAGTCAAAACTGAACATAAATAAAAAAGCACTAGTGCTCCCCTTTGAAAAAAAAAGCACTGGTCCTCTCGGCTTGGCAATCCGTTTGAGGGTGGAAGGCCTAGAAAGCTTAACTCTTGTACCAAGATCCCTTTAAAAGTACCTCCCAAAGTATGAAGTGAATTGTGCCCCACAATTCTATATGATGGACAAAGGAACCCTATCCAACCTTACCAAGTCATGAATGTACAACCTTGCATAATCTTCAGCCCCATATGAGGTCTTAACGGGTAGAAAGTGAGCTAATTTTGTAATCCTATCAACCACGACTCAAATGGAACCAAAATCTTTCTAGTCTTGGGTAACCCAACCACAAACTCCATATTTATCTCTTCACGCTTCTAAGTAGGGACCTCAATATCTTGGGTTAGGCCACCCGGCCTTCGGTGTTCTGCTTTGACTTATTGACAACTATGCCAACCGAGAACATATTTAGCAATGTCCCTCTTCATACCTCCCCATCAATACACATCTCTCAAGTCTCTATACATTTTGGAGGAATAGAGGTGGATAGAATAAGAAGAGTTAAGGGCCTCATCAAGGATTCTCTCCCTCAAACCATCAACACAAGGCACACACAACCTACCTTGGTACTTAAGGGCACCATCTCCCCCTTGGGAGAAA
>JAOTQR010121317.1:0-14221 GCA_025774065.1 Solanum ossicruentum | reverse complement strand
TTCATAGTCTTAGGCATCCCAACCACATAATCCATGTTGATCTCTTCCCACTTCCAAGAAGCAATCTCTATATCTTGGGCTAGGCCACCCGACCTTTGATGTTCGGCTTTCACTTGTTGGCAATTGTGATATCCGAATATGAACTTGGCAATGTCTCTCCTCATACCACCCCACCAATAAACTTCCCTCAAGTTTCTATACATCTTTGTGGAAGTAGGGTGAATGGAATAGGATGAATTATGGGACTCCTTCAAGATCAATTCTTTCAAATCATCTACATGTGGCACACACAATCTACCTTGGTACCTAAGGCCACCATCTCCCCCTTGGGAGAAAACCTCCACTTTACGATCTCTCACCAAGGCCTTCAACTCTAGCAAGGTGGGGTTAAGATCTTGTTATTCCTTTACCTCATCAATCAACGAAGATGTAGAACCATCAACAACCAATACACCCCATTATAAACTTCATCCGACCTAACCCCTAACCTAGCCAACCGGTGAACCTCTCTAGCCACCTTTTTGCTACCATCATCAACATGAGCTAGACTACCCATAGACGCTTGACTTAGAGCATCGACCACAACATTAGCTGCACTGAGGTGATAATGCACACTAATATCATAATCTTTAAGGAGCTCTAATAACCTCCTTTGTCTCAAGTTAAGATCTTTTTTGGGGAACACATATTGGAGACTCTTGTGGTCATTTAACATATCAATATGAACCCTATATAAGTAGTGACGCCAAATTTTCAAAGCAAACACTATAGTCGCCAATTCAAGATTATGGGTGGGATAATTCTTCTCATAAATCTTAAGTTGTCTAGAGGCATACGTTATCACCTTACCACTTTGCATCAAAACACACCCCAGACCATTTTTTGAGGCATCACATTATGCAACAAATCCTTCCAACCCTTCCAGCAGAGCCAAGATAGAAGTGGAGACAAGCTTGTCTTTCAAAGATTGGGAACTCTTTTCACTCTTATCGATCCGCAAAAATTTTTCCTTCCTTTGTGTCAACATAGTAATAGGATAAGTAATAGATAAGAAGCCATTCACAGACCTCCAATAATAACTCATCAAACCCAAGAAACTTCTAATGTCCAATTGACTCAAAGGTCTAGGTGAATTTCCAATCACTTTCATCTTCTTAGAATCCACCATAATGCCATCACACATCACCACATTTCCAAGGAAAGAAACCTCTTTCAACTAAAACTAACATTTTTCATATTTAGCATAAAACTTCTCCTCCCTCAATATTTGAAACACCACCCTCAAGTGATTCACATTCTCCTTCACACTATGGGAATAAATCAACATATCATCAATAAAAACCAGCACAAACAAGTCAAGGTAGGGTTTAAAGACCCTATTCATAAGATCCATAAATATAGCCGGTGCATTAGTCAACCCAAAGGACATAACCACAAACTTAAAGTGCCTATACCTAGTCTGGAAAGCCATCTTGGGAATGTCATACTCCCTCACTTTCACTTGGTGATACCCAGACCAAAGATCAATCTTAGAGAAGTGACTAACTCCTTGATGTTGATCAGAATAGTCATCAACCCTTGGTAGAGGGTACTTGTTCTTTATGGTGACTCTACTAAGTTCTCGGTAATCAATGAACATTCCAAGATAACCATCCTTTTTCTTCACAAATAACACCGGTCACCCCAAGGTTACTTACTAGGCCTTATAAAACCCTTTTCCAACAAATCCCTCAATTTCTTCTTCAACTCCATCGAGGCCATACGATAAGGAGGAATAAAAATGTGTTGAGTTTCGAGAAGAACGTCTATACCAAAATCTATTTCCCATTCAAGAGGAAAACCGGGAAGCTGATTTGGATAGATATCAAGAAACTCATTGACCACCAGACCGACTCAATAGGAAGGACTTTGGACTCAACATCCCTAAACCTCACAAGGTGATAAAGACAACCCTTAGAAATTAACTTTTGGTCTTTAAGGCAAGAAATGAATCTACCCTTCACCACCACATTATTACTTTCCTACTCAAGGACGAGCTTATTAGGGAAATGAAATTAACCCTAAACAAGTTCTACAATCAATAGAAGCATAATATGCATGCAACCAATCCATCCAAAGAATGAGATCAAAATTCAACATATCTAATTCAACAAAATCACAAGGCAAAATTTTATGCAACTTGAACACGGGATACTTTCTATAGACTCTCCCAGCAACAATGGACTTACCCACTGGGTAAGAGACTTCATAAGGTTCACAAAACAATTCGGGACTAACATGAAACTTTTTAGCAACAAAAGGTGTAATAAAAGAGAGAGTGGCACCCGGGTCTATCAATGCATGCATATCAAAATCAATAACCTTTAACATACTTGTAAAGTACCATGCCAAGTTTAATAATCCCTAGAGGGGTATGGTTGATGACATCGACAGTCATCCCCATGATTCTTAGCAACGCATGAACAATCAACAATCTTGTGGCCCCTCTTGCCACACCAAAATCATGCACCCGTGTTCCTCCAACATGTTCCATGATGATTTTTCCCACATTAGGGCACCTAGAATGGGTCACTCCACCATTGCCACTAGGCTTAGCATACGGAAACCTACATTCAAGTCGAGCAATTTTTTTCCCTTCCATGGAGGCCACGGGGCAATCCCTCATCCTATGCCCAACATTGCCACACTTGAAACAACCCCCAATTCCTTCCAAGCACTCCCCTTGACACTTGTTGCCACACTCTTGACAATTGACGAAATATATCCTTGTTTTACTTGGGAACCGGAAGATTGGTAGAAGATGAGGCACCGCCAACTCAGGCCCTCTTAGTCTCACTTTCCCTCCTCTTATCCATTGAAGTCTCGAGAGAACCCACTTGTTAATTGAGTTGGGCGGTTACAACTATGACCAACAGCCATAGAGCATTACGAACCTCCATATTCGACATATCCCTGTTGGGAAGTTGATCCCAAAGTGAGAGATAGTCACCGCCTTGCCAACTATTTTGAGTAGCTTGAGACATATTCTGAAACATAATGGTTAGGGATCAGTAATAAGATTTATGGGACTTATCTCTACCATACGGTATAGATCATGAAGAAGTGAAACATTTCCTAAAATGCCTCATAGCCTTCCGTTCATAGTTGTGGTGTGCTTCACAACCATGTATAAGACTTTAATTGACGTGATGTGTTAGATTTCGAGGACCACAAACAACCTAGCACTCTCATCAAGCATGTCACAACCCAAGCCTAGGACCTAGACGTAACACGGAGAATGGGGAACCCGAAGCAACCCCAAACAAGCCTCTTAGCATATCAATCACACACTCTTAAGTCTTGGAGTGGGTTTTTAGAGGGTCTTGAGTGATATATAGTTAAAAAATGGCTAGTATAGGTATTTCAACGCATAAGTTGACATGGGGCTATGAGCCTAATGCCCTTGGGCCAAAATGAAAAATTGAATAAAATCTAAGTGGTCATGGACCTGACACGGACCCATCACGCAGGCCCAATTTGCATTGCTCCGTGCCCCTGGCGCGTCAACTGTAGGGCACGGACAGACACTAATAAGGAAATTTTGCGAAAATTATGTTTTTCTACGGGTCCTCTAGAGTCAGAGTTATGCCTATTTCCAACTCAATTTTTCCTTGTAATCGAGTATATGAAGTCGAATTTTTGATATCAAACGCTGATTTTGAGAAATATGAAAATTATGATTATGGGCATTTCCGAGGCACATTTTTGGGGTGCTTTTGGGGTGTTTCACCACATCTGGTCCGAGACATGCCTAGGGCGTGGACTATTGTAATATTTTTCTTGATTTTCGTATCTCGTCCAAGGGTATTAGGTTAATAATCCCATGACCATTTAAACGTGAAATTGCTCATACTTAGCAATTTTTCAAGTCAATAGCTCATAAAACCCTCTCTAAAACCTCTCCAAGTATTATTATATGTCTAACTCAAATTCAAGGATTTCAAACTCAATTTTAGAACTTTGGAACTCATCTCAAGCTCTAGGTCTCCTTCGGGCTTATTTCAGGAAAATCCATGTTTAAGGTATGTGGGTTTTCATCCATGGGTCCTTTCACCCATGGAGCCCAACCTTCTCTTTTTATGAATATTGCATGATTTGGAGTTATATTACCTATGAGTATCTTTTATTATGAAATATGAACATATATTAGGTTGGGGTTTTATCAAGTATTGATTGAATATGTATGAATGCCTACTTTAAAGTTACTCCCTGAGACGATTTATGTCTATTGAGACTATGCGCAATTTGAGTTTTGAAATCTATGAATTATGATGAACTATTGATATGGATTTTATGATACCCAAATTGGGTTTTTACTACAATATTGGTGGTTTTATTTTGAAGTGATTTTACTCTTCTTGTTATACTCCTGAGTTGCATGATTCATAACAAGCATCATGAACCCACCATGTGTTCGATGAAATTACATGACAAGAATTCTCAAGTTGTTTACATGATTTACAAGTCTAGTGGCTTCATGATGATTAAGGGCTTTCAAGCATATATTTAATTCATGAAAAGTACCCATGATTTCTCAAGTAACAAGTTGTGTCCTATTTCAAGATTCTTACCTCTTGTGAGCCATTCATGTTAAAGCAAGGGTTCATGTATGATTATTATCTACTCTCATGTTCAAGTTAAGCTCACTAGTAGAGGTCAAACATGTTTTAGAGCTACTCATATCATGTTTCATGTCACTTACAAGTTATTAAACTTATGATTATTTCAAGTATTCCGTGGGATTGGACTTATTATCGATTGAGGCTTAAGACAGGGGCTCAACTTAAGGGGTCCTTATATAAAGTCTTTAGACTCTAAACTTTGTGCCACCATAAGATTATATATTTACCCTTGCTATACTAGTGGATCCATCTAGTGCATATTATCATGATTTATCATGTTTGGTTTGCCTTAGTAAGTACACCACATTTCGCCTCGGTCACTTGAACTGAGGGTGTATCAAGCCTTGGAGAATAACTTATACCTGCTTAATCTATGTTGGTTGAGGTATCTTCCAACATATGTATTATATATTATGCAGGTTAAATGTTTCACATGCCTGCTTTATTCCAAGCATTAATCATGCATGTGATATTGAGATTATATCCATTGCCTGTATGTATCCATTTTGAATATGATGACTTTTATTTTTGTTGAATTGCACCCCATATACTTAGCACATTCAAACGTACTAACTCATACTCTATTGTGTATATGATATCGCAATGTAGGAACCGGAGCTCCTTATGATTATCCCCCTCCACGTGGCTAGTTCAGTTCTCGGACAAAGCTTTGGTAAGTCCCCATTTTCGAGGACAATATCTACTTATTTCATGTTATGTTGAGACTCTTTCTATTGTCGAATACTTATTATTATGAGGGTGAGCCTACAGAGTGTCTTATCCCCTACTCCATCCAAAGTAGAGGAGTTGTTAGATATCATGATTGTATATGCTATGAGCTTGACTCTTTACGCTCTTATGATTATCAAAGACTTCCTTTAGTCCCATTTTCCCCCTTTCATTAATTGACTCTTATTATTGCTTAATTTTGCTTCAACAACTAAGGATGTGCGCATATTATAATCAAAAGGCTTATTTGGGTTGTCTTCGACTTCTCATTCGTTATGTCACGTGTAGGCCCTAAACTTGGATAGTGACAAAGTTGACTTGTTTTCTACACTTTGGCTATCAATTGGAGGCTTTAGAATTCATTTTTTTAGCTAGAAATTTCAAGTTGCGCATGTACTAATGTTAAGTAAGATTGGTTTGGCTTGACTGATAAATAGTTGATATAAGATGCATTTGATCTCTAAATAATCTATTTTATTATTTGACTAAACCATTTTAAGAAAATAATAGTAAATATTATACATGAACAAATATTGTAAGTAATTCATATTTTTAAAATTTTTATGTTGTTCATTGTAACTTGACATATTGATATTGTCATACTGATCTCATATCATCTTTACACTTAAATATATCAGATATATATTTCTCTCATTTGTTGTGTTATAACTCATAATCAACATATCGTTTGATTTATCTATATCTATATTTCAACTTGCTAAGATCGCCCTTTCTGTTGTAAACTTTGCTAAATTGGCAATTTGGTACAGTAACAACAACAACATACCAGTGTGATCCCACAAGTGGGGTCTAGGGAGGGTGAAATATATGCAAACCTTACCACTACCTCATACAGATAGAGAGACTGTTTCTGGGAAACCCTCATCTGAAGAGGCAATTTGGTATAGTGATGGAAAAAATCTACTACAGTTAACTTTTTTTCAGTATGAGTGAACAAGTTTCTACAAGGCAATGAGGCTAGTAAATTAACTATAAAACAATGTGACATATTCAATTAAGTTGTTGCTAACAAGAACCAACAACCAACCTCGGCTAATCGCGAATGTTGTTTGGAATCCATGTGAAACTAACTTTAGAATTACAATACATGCAAAAGATAAGCTGATCGCGAACACAACCAACTCTTTCTTTTCCAAACTCTTTTGGTCAATCATAACCTTTTCGACGTCTAATCTGCAAAAGAAGGTCAAAGCAGAGAATATATCATGATCACAATCTTCCAAATATGAAACAAATTTATCAACTAGGATGTTTTATCATCCATTTTAATTTTTACAGTTTTATCAACTAACACAATGACCATACTCGTCCCATCGCTAGTTAGGAAGAGTCAAATAAGAAAAAATCTTTCTGATGATGTTATATATTAGCTTCTTGCTCAGATTCTTATTTTGTGTTTTACACAAAAAAACTGATCATTCCTTATTAGTTTTGCAAAAAAATTTGCCAGCACCTATAAGAGAAAAAACAAGACCAAGTATACCGATGAAATGAAGCAAAGTACATATCCCGCCACGCTAAATTCATAAGTCCCCCTAGGCTCCTTTTACTAATTAGCAACACAATGCATTGTCTGTGATATACTCAACTTAAACAGAATCCTTTAGTGAAAGTAATTTAGCATCAAACTTCCTCACATTATCCATATTTTTTTGGGTGTTGTGAATGTTTTACAGAAGACACAACTAGCATTAGAAAGCTCCTATAATGATATTAATCTGGTGCATATCGACACACTTTTTAATGGACTACAGTGCTGTCTCACTGCTAGAAGAAATAAACAAAGAGATATTAAAATATCACTTGGCCTATTGAAATGCACATTTTTGGGGATCTCATAACTCTCTCTCGCTTATAAAAGCAAAAGTACTGTATCGTCCTACAAGAATTGCTGTGAAACAACAAAAGTCGAATATACCAATAGAAATGCGTAATGTTGTCAGGCATGAAAACACAACTTAAATCCTCTGGTTTCTCTTTTTTAGAAAATATCAAAATTACGTTCAAAGATTAATCTTTTCCTATCCATCGCCACATTTTTACTGGGAACAGGAAATATAGTTATGCTCAAAAATATTCAATCATCTATGCATATTAAACTAATAAAAAAAGCTCCAGTTTTCTTTTTTGAGGTGTTAGAGGAAGATAAGATAAAATCTAAAATCGAAACATCAAACTCCTACTGACTTCCTAAAACTTAAATGAAACGCCCCAAAATGTGCTTCGGAATGTCCATAAACGTAATTTTATATATCTCACAATTCGTGCATGATATCAAAAATTCAACGCCATATTCTTGATCAAGAGGAAATATTGAGTGAGACATAGATATAAACTAGATTTTAGAAGACCCATAGAGAAAAATATTTTTTGCTAATATTTTGCAGGACAGTGTCTATCTGCACCCAGATCGGGACACGCCAAGGGCGCGGACTAGTGTTAGTTGCTCTCCGCATTTGGTCCACATCGCGCACTTGATGCGGGCCAATATAATATTTTCCCTAGTTTTCTTATTCCATCCAAAGGCATTGGGGTAACATCCCTATGCCTATTTAAACGTAAAATCTCCCATACTTAGTCATTTTTCAATCTATATCACTCAAAACACTTGCAAAAGTGTCTCCAAGACTTATCAAAATATCTCACTCCAAATTCAAGAATTTAGCACATAACTTTGGGAGTCAAGGATTCACTTCAAGCTCTAAATTTTCTTCAAGCTCATCTCAGAAAAACCCAAGTTTGAGGTATGTGGGTTTCATCCACTGGGTCGTTTCACCCATGGAGCCCAATCTTCCTTTTTATGCAAATTGCATGTTTTCAAGTTGTATTACTTATGGGTATCTCTTATTATGAAGTATGAGCGTGAATTATTTTGGGGTTTTATGAAATATTGATTGATTATGCATGACCATCTATTTCAAGATTATATCATGATTTGGTTATATCTATTGGAACTATGCATATTTTTAACTATGAAACTATGCTTTATCATGAAATTTTGTAATGGATTTCAAGGTACTCCACATGGGGGTTTTACTTCATATTGGTAGGTTGATTTGCATTAAGTTCTCTCATCTTATTTTACTCTCGAATTGCATGATTTTGAACTAGTATCAGAACCCACCAAGTGTTTGATAAAATGTCAAGTCAGGAACTCTCAAGGTATTTGTGATCTATTTCATGATTCATAATTCAAGTGACTATATGATTATTAAGGGCTTTCAAGTATGTGTGGAATTCATGAAAATTATTTATGATTTTGCAAGTTACAAGCTAAGCCTTATTTCAAGGTTTTTATCTATTGTGAGCCATTTATGTTAAAGCAAGGGTTCATGTATGATTATAATCTACTATGATTTTATCAAGTTATTATGTTTGTCTTGCCCTGGTATGTAGGCCACACCTTGTCGAGGGGTGTCATGCCTCGGTCACCTTGTTAAGGGGGTGCCATGCCTCGGTCACCTTGTCGACTTGTCAAGGGGGTGTCATGCTTCAGCCACCTTGTCGAGGATGTATCATGCCTAGGTCACCTTTTCTAGAGGGTGTCATGCCTCGGTCAACATATTGAGGAGGTGTCACGCCTTGGTCACCTTGTCGAGGGGGCGTCATGCCTCAGTCACCTTGACGAGGGGGTGCCATGCCTCTGTCATCTTGTAGAGGGGATGCCATGCCTTGGATTCCAAAGGGTGGCTCGCTCGGTCTATGTTTGTTAAGGTCTCTTCCCACATATGGATTTTGTACTATACAAGTTTAATGACTTATAAGCATGTTTTACTTCAAGCATTGACCATACATGCCATATCGAGATTATACTTGTCTATTGCCTACGATTATGCATTTTGACTATATTGGCTTATGTCTTGTTGCATTGCATTCCACATACTTAGTACATTCAAATATACTAATACATACCCTACGACAACATGATATTACCATGTAGGGACCGGAGCACCTTTTGATCATCCTCTATACGGCTAGTTCGGTACTTCGGAGGTAAGCTTTGGTGAGTACTCAAGTCCGAGGACACTATATAGGTTACTCTTGCTATTTTGAGACTTTTTAATGTTGAACACTTGTTACTATGAGGGTGACCCCAGAAAGTGTATTGGCCCTCGCTCCATTCTATGTCAGAGGTATTGTTGGATATTATGATGTACTTATGCTATGAGCATGAATCTTTTATACTTATGTTTATTTTTCTTTAGCGACCAATGATATGCTAAGAGGCTTGTTTGGGGTCCCTTCAAGTTCTCAATTCGTCGTGTCACGTCTAGGCCCTAGGATTGGATTGTGAAAAACATGGTATCAAATCATTAGGTTGTTAATGGTCCTGAAAATCCAATACAGGACATCAATTAGAGTCCTATTCATGGTTGTGAAGCGCGCCACAATTATGAATCGGAGGCTATGAGACGTTTTATGAAATGTTTCACTTCTTCATGGTCTATGTTGTGTTTTAGATTCAAGCTAAGGGCTTTCCCCAAATGAATGCTCGTTACTCATCTAGATCATGCCACTACAACAAGGAAGACCAAGGAGGGGCCGTGCATCCTTGGGGAAACCGCCTTATCCCGCTCCCCAAGCTCCTCAAGGAGAAGAGGCTACTCAAGTTGAGTTCGACATGCCATCACAATGTTAGCCCACGCTATGACCAACCAATTGAATCAAGAGGCCCAAGCCTCTCATGCTCATACTCCGGTCTCAAGAGTGAGGGACTTCACTAGGATGAACCCTCCGGAGTATCATGGGTCCAAGGCGGAGGAAGATCCACAAGAATTCATATATGAGGTGTATAAGGCGTTATCCATCATGGGTGTAAATTCGGAGGAGAAGGTGAATCTAGCAATCTACCAACTAAAAGGTGTGGCTCAAATTTGGTTTGTGCAATGGAACGTGGAGAGGGGAAATCATGATGCTATTCCTTGGGAGGAGTTCAATGCCGCCTTCTTCAACCTGTTCTTCCCTATTGTGTTGACAGACACTAAAATGATGAAGTTCATGAATCTTAAGCAAGGTTCCATGAATGTGAGGGCATACACCTTCAAGTTCAACAAGCTCTCCAAGTATGCTTCTCAATTGGTCATTGAACCTAGATTAAGGATGAAAAGTTTGTGTTGGGGGTGTTCGACTTGGTAAGTGAAGAGTGTCGTACCATGATTCTTCTAACTGATATTGACTTGTCCCGGCTCATGACATATGCCGAACAACTTGAGGCAGAGAATCTTTGGAAGAGAGGATGTGAGGAATCCAAGAGGGCTCGATTTGATGGTTGCTTCCAAGTTCAAGAGTCCTTGAATGCTCCAAAAAAGAGATTAGCTATTGACGGGGTTTCTAACCCAAGGTGTCAAGATGGCTATGGTGGGAGGACTAACCCTAAGTGTAAAAGGTGTGGGAGAAGCCATGTTGCTCCATGCTTGAGGAAAACGAATGCTTCTTGTGGTTGTGGTGAAGTGGGTCATAATTTAGTAGACTGTCCTTTTGCTCAAAAAAGGGGAAATGTGATTGACCTCAAGAACAAGGTGGTCATGTTGATCAAGGGGCTCAAGGTGGATAACAAGGGGGGGTCCATCACATAATCGATTCTATGCCCTTCAACGGAGGCAAGTAGGGGATGAGGTGCCCGATATTGTTACCTGTATATTAAAGGTTTTTTATTTTGATGTGTATGCATTGATAGTTCCAGGTACCGCTATTTCTTTCATTATTCCTCTTGTTGCTAATTGGGTTTATGTGTCCCGAATTGTTATGTGAAGCTTATAGTGTCTACCCCTGTTGATGAGTCTATGTTGCTAGGAAAGTCTATAGGGGTTTTTCTGTGTCCTTATTGCATAAAGTCTTATCTTCTGATTTATTTGCATGGTGGGATTTGACATCTTGGGGTGGATTTGTTACATCCCTATCATGTTTCCATTGATTGTAGAGCCCGTAAAGTTAGATTCAAATTCCTTAATGAGTCTGTGCTTGAGTGGGAATGTTGTAAAGTGGTAGTTAAGGGTAGATTCATTTCTAGTCTTAAGGCCCAAATTCTAAGGGTTGCATTTACCATCTCGTAAAGGTTAGGGATGGTAAGTCTAAAGTCATTCCTATTGAGTCGGTTCCGGTGGTCAATGAGTTCTTGATGTCCTTCTCGATATTTTGAATTTGTGGTAATCTCTTCCGCTTGACTAATGCCCAGGTTATGTTTATTGTCACGAGCCAAGCGTAGGGAACCAGAAGGAACCCCGAACAAACCTCTTAGCATATCAATCACACATCCTTGGTCGCGGAAGCAAAATAACAACAACATAAGATATAAATAAGGGGAACAGGACTAAGGAAGTCTTTGATAATCATAAAATACTCAAAAGTCAAGCTTATAGCATAGATACATCAATTGTTCTAACAACACCTCTAAAATAGATTGGAGCGGGGGCCAAGACACTTTCCGGGCTCACCCTCATATTATCAAGTGTTCAACATAAAGAGATATCAAATCGTAAGAGTAGCATAGCTAGTGTCCCTAAACTTGAGGACTCACTAAAGCCTATCTTCCAAAATACTAATACTAGCCATGCCGAGGATGATCGAGAGGTGCTCCGGTTCCTACATGGTAACATCCTGTAGGCATAGAGTATGCATTAGTACATTTGAATGTACTATGTATGTTGGATGCAATGCAACAAGACATAAGACAACATGTTCAAAATGCATAATCATAAGCAATGGATAAGTATAATATCAATAAGGCATGCATGATCGATACTTGATGTAAAACATGCTTGTAAATCATATAACTTGCAAAATATATATTACATATGTGGGAAGATACCATAACAAACATAGAATAAGCAAACTATTATTTGTAATCCAAGGTATGTTACCCCCTTGGTAAGGTGATTGAGGTATCCACCCCTTAACATGGTGGTAGGGGCATGTAAACCCCCAACCTGGTGGCAAGGTATTCGCCTCGCTACATGGTGGTATGGGCATGTCACCCCAAAACATGGTGGTCCAGGTATCCACCCCACAACATAGTGGTATAGGCATGTTACCCCTAACAAAGTGGTCAAGGTATTCACCCCTCAACACAGTGGTATGGGCATGTCACTCCCTAACAAGGTATGGTCTACTTGCAACGCCATAGATACTTTTCATGAGTTATAAACCATCATATAGTCACTTGACTTATAAACCATGTAATAAATCATCAATAACTTGAGAATCCTAATCAAGACATTTTACCAAACACTTGGTGGGGTTAGGCTAGTACAAAATCATGCAATTCAAGAGTGAACAAATATGAAAATACTCAATGTATATCAACCCATCAACACATAGTAAAACCTTCATGTAGTATACCTTGAAATCCATCATCAAATCTCATATAGATCGTAGTTTCATAGCTCAAAATATGCATAGTCTCAATAGACAACCAATTCATAGTATAAGCTTGAAGTAGATAGACATGAATAATCAATCAATATTTCATGAAAACCCCAACAAAATTTCTAATCAACATCCATAATAAGAGATACCCATGGAAGATACAACTTGAAAACATGCAGTTTTCATGAAAAGGAAGATTTGGCTCCATGAGTGAAAGGACTAATAGATAAAACCCACATACCTCAAATATGGGTTTCCTTGAGTTGAGCTTGAAGAGAACTTAGAGCTTGAAGAGAATCCTTGAGTTCCAAAGTTAGGGTTGGAACCCTTGAAATTTGAATGAGATATTTGGTGAAGTCTTGGAGAGGTTTTTGAGGGAGTCTTGAGTGATATAGAGTAGAAAAACAGCTGAGTATAAGTGTTTTTACCCATAAGGGGGCATGGGGCTATGAACCAAATTCCCTTAGGCTGAAATGACAAATCGTGGAAAATCTAACACTGGTCCGCTTCGTATACCCATAGCGCTGGCCCAGTTTGTACTACTCCGTGCCCATGGCATGCCTCGTGCAAGGTGCGGGCAGACACTGGATAAGAAAAATTAGTGAAAATTATTTTTCACTAACGGTCCTCTAAAATTGGGGTTATATCCATTTCCCACTCAATCTTTCCCCATGATCGAGAATATGAAGATGGCTTTTTTATATCACGCACGAATTTTGAGATATATGGAAATTACGATTATGAAAATTTCTAAACCACATTTTTGGGTGGTTTCAATATCTCCCCTTTGGGAATGTTCATCCCCTAATGTCAAATAAACGTACATAAGAGAAGTAATCATGAAGATTTCAGCCAAATATGAATGTAACAAATGCACTTAAACATTATTTTCGAAAATCTCAAAACTAATGTCAAAAATCACCATAAACTTGTCAACATAAACATGAATGCATGCAAAAAGACATAAGGGCTAAGACTTAAGACATGAAATCATATAGAGGACATAAATTAGTACCTTCGGCTTGAGTAGAGTGGAAGAGATATGGGTATCGCCTTCTCATGTCCGCCTTCACTTCCCATGTGACACATTCAACTTGTTGGTTCGTCCAAAGGACCTTGACGGAAGCAGCATCTTTGTTTCTCAACCTCTTTACTTGTCTATCCAAAATCTCTAGTGGATCTCTTCATAGGTCGAATTATCTTCTACAACACCCACAACGTCCAATGGCACTATTGCACTTAGGTCACCCACACACTTTCTCAACATGGACACACGGAAGACCGGATGAACCATATTCATCTCCATAGGAAACTCCAACTTATATGCAACCTTACCCACTCTCCTAAACACTTTATACAGACCCACAAACCTTGGGCTTAACTTCCCTCTCTTGCCAAACCAGACCACATCCTTCATAGGTGAGACTTTTAAGTAAACTTAATCA
>JAOTQR010121306.1:0-23852 GCA_025774065.1 Solanum ossicruentum | reverse complement strand
GTTTAACTTAACCAGCGTCCACAACAAAATTTCTCAATTGGATAGTTATCGTTAATTAAAATAATTACGGGGTCTAACAGTGTTATAGAACACTTTGAGGTTGTGGGTCTTAAGGAGAGTAAGTTGGCTTAAGAGAAGGTCCCGGTAGGGGTGTTGGATGGATGAGTGGAGAAGTTGATTGATAATGATGTAGTGTCCATCAAGGCCCTTTGGGAAGAGTTAAATATTCGTATGTGTCTCTCGAGGAGCCGAAACAGGCATGGAGGAGTAATATCCATATCTCTTTCACTCTATTTAAGCTTATGATAATACTTCAAGTCCCTTTTATGATTTCAAGTCTTGCATTTCAGCCCCTATGTGGTTCATATGCATTCATAATTAATGATGATTTTACACTTACGCGAGATTTTGAAAAGGGTGTTTTAAACATAATGTTGCATTCTTGTTGGGACTTATTATTTTGCGATTACTCTTAACATGTACATTTCTTTTACATTCGAGGACGAATGTTCCCAAGGGGGAGATAATGAAACGACCCCAAAAAGTGTCCGAAAATGTGCCTCGGAAGTGCTCCAAATCGTAATTTCCATATATCTAAAATTCTGTTGTTATTTGAATATCAGACTGCATATTCTTGTTTAGGGGTTCAAATTGAGTGGGAAATAGGTCTAACCCAAATTTTAGAGAAATCGTATCAAAATCCAAAAATTGCAAAAAATGCTATTTAGGAGGGTCAACTTTGAAGGGGCATATATCTTTACACACAAAGAACTGGGTGACTCACAACCAATCAAATCCATTCCCTTTGAATTATCCTTTCAACGCACTTGATTTCACCTCATTTCGAGTTCAGATGAAGGATTTATGCCCATTTTCGTAGAACTCATATGTGCAGAAATTCAAAATTCCAGTGAGCAGTCCGTACTTTTGTCCTGTTTTCTTGACTTCGGTCCAAGACTTTTAAGTCTTGAGCCTAAGGGTTCCCACACTTAAAAATAAATATACTGAGCCTTATGTCACCTTCATGTCATCCTAAATATTCCCCAATACTCTCCAAAACACTTAGCCAAATATTTACTCCGAAATTCAAGTCCCAAAACTCAAGAACAATCTTAAGGAATTCTTCAAGGATGTCATTGAAGCTTCAACTCTCCATTAAAGCCTTCTTCAAGAACTTCTCAAAAGCTAAGTTATGTGGTGTCGAACCATTGATTCCTTTCACCCATGGTGCCTAAACCCTTTTTACTTAATATTTCATGATTTAAAGTTGATTTTAGATGTGGATCTTGTATATTGAGAAATTTACTACACAATGATTTATGTTCATGAAGTATGGTTGTTTTAGCATGTTTTGAGCTCTAGATCTTGGATCTAATGTTGGATTTGAAGAGGAGTTTTGATGTGAATGTCTTGGGTACTGCAAGGTGTTGATTAATGATTTTATCATAGATTTTCTTGCATGATTTCATCTCTAAATTGCATGCTCTTTTACCCCCATTGCACACCCGCCAAATGGTTGATAAAATGTCTGGTTATGGTTTCTTGAGTAATTGAAGGTCCAAAGCATGAGATATGATATGAATGATGTTATGATGATGAAATAAGCATGAGATATGATATGAATGATGTTATAATGACGAAATGAGCATGAGATATGATATGAATGATGTATAATGAGGAGATGAGCTTACGTATATGATTATTCCTACATGAGGTATTGCATTAGAGCTTATCATGAATCCTATATACAGTATTGCATTAAAACATGCCCTATCCGGGGGGACAAGAGCCTGGGTAACCTAGATAGGGGTTCATACTCAGCCACCTCGGTGATAGGGGCGGCATAATCACCAACCTAGATGGGGGTTCATACTCATCCACCTAAGTGATGGGGGGACATCATCACTAACCCCAAGGGACTCATACCTTGGAAATCTAGCTTAGTCTCTTCTACACATATGATATTCTCTATGAGTATGGGTTACTAAGCATGTTTTACGCATGCATTGATCATGCATGTCATATTGCTATAGCATGCCTATTGCCTATTCTTATGCATGTTATTATAAAGCTTATCTCTAGTTGCATTGCATCTCACATACTTAGTACATTCAAACGTACTAACACATACTTTTTCTTACATGATATCACCATGTAGGGAACGGAGCTCCTATTAATTCTTCTTGTGTCTGGATGGATTGTTCAAGTTAGCCTTTGTTGAGTCCTCCATTCGGGGGACAAGGACTATTCTTTCACACTATGTATTAAGATTCTCTTTAGTTTATCATATACCTTTGACTATGAGGGTGAGCCCGATTGTATCAATATCAATATAGTATGTATGATCAATCAAGTATGTATGATCAATGCTTGAGGTAAAACATGCTTGTAAATCATATAACTTGCAAATATAGATTACATTTGTGGGAAGAGACCATAATCATAGATCAAGCAACTATTACTTGGAATCTGTGTCATGTCACCGCTCGGTCAGGTGGTTGAGGTATCTACCCCTCAATATTGTAGTATGGGTTTGTCACCCACTAACAAGGTGGTCAAGGTATCTACCCCTCAACGTGGTAATACATGCATGTCACCCCATGACAAGGTGTGTACAACTTGCAATACTATAGATACTTTTCATGAATTCAAATAATATATACAATCCCTTAATCATCATAAAGGATTTTATGTATGGACAATTTCTCATCACTTGACTTATAAACTGTGTAATAGACCATCAATAACTTGAGAATCCTTGTCAAGACATCTTATCAAACACTTAGTGGGTGTATAATGCTAGTTCAAAATCATGCAATTCATGAATGAAATAATATGAGAAAACACAATGTAAATCAACCCACCAACATATAGTAAAACCCTCATGTAAGATACCTTGAAATCCATCCTCAAGACTCATAATAGATCATAATTTCATAGCTCAAAACAAGCATAGTTCCAATAAGCAAAACCAATTCATAATATAGGCTTGAAATAGGTAAACATGCACAATCAACTAACATTTCATAAAACCCCAGCATAATTTATAATCAAAATCTATAATAAGAGATACCCATAGAAGATACAACTTGGAAACATGAAAATTTTCATAAAAAGGAAAATTGAGCATCATGGGTAAAAGGACTCAATGGATAAAACCACATACCTTAAATCAAATGACCCCAAAAAGTGCCCGAAAATATGCCTCGAAAATGCCCGGAATCATAATTTTCATAAATCTTAAAATTCGTATGTGATATCAAAAATCCGACTTTATATTCTTGATCAGGGAGTCAAATTAGTGGGAAATAGGTCTAACCTCGATTTTAGAGAAATTATATCAAAACTTGAAAATCACAAAAATGTGATTTCCAGTGATGATCCGTGCCCCTGGCACAACGCGCCAAGAGTGCGCCACAATGTTGAAATGTGCCAGTTTCAATCTCGGTCCAAGGCCTTTGGATCTTGGGCCTAAGCCTTTCCATGCGTGGAAATACCTATACTTAGCCATATTTCACCTTCATATCATTCAAGACATTCCCAAATTATAACGACCCCCAAAAAAGCCCAAAAATGTACTTCGAAAGTGCTTATAATCGTAATTCCCCTAGATCTCAAAATTCATGCGTGATATCAAAAAAAACCAACTTTATATTCTTGATCAGGGGGTCATTTTGAGTAAGAAATGGGTCTGACCCTGATTTTAGAGCAATTGAATCACAGTTTCAAATTTCCAAAATTTTAATTTCTATAATCAGTAGTCTTGACTGGTAAGAAAAGAGCCGACTTATTCATCCAGTCAATGATAAACTAAATGGAGTCAAATTGCCATTGGGTCTGAGGCAAACAAACCACAAAATCCATGTTCATATCCTCCCACTTCCAAGTTGGAATATCAATGCCTTGAGTCAAACCACCAGGCCTTTGGAGCTCTACCTTCACGTGTTCACAATTAGGACATTCAGATACAAACTTGGCTATATCCTTCTTCATACCATGCCACCAATACACCTTCCGCAAATCCTGATACATATTAGTAGATCCCGAATAAATATAATAATGAGAGTTATGGGGTTCATTCATGATCACCCTTCTAAGATCATCCACATCCATAACACATAACAGATCTTGAGACTGAAGTACACCATTTTCCCCTTGGGCGAACACTTCTATTTTCTTCTTGGCAACAAATTACTTCAATTCAACTAATGATAGATCAAGATATTGCTTAGCTTTTACATAAACAAGCACTGAAGATTTTTCCCTATTTTTAACATGAATACCACCATCACATGATTCAACCAACCTAACATCCACCCTAGCTATTCGGTGAACATCATTTGCTAACTCTTTCTTCGCTTCCTTAACATGAGCCACACTTCCGATAGATAACCTACTAAGAGCATCAGCTACAATATTCACCTTGCCGAGATGATATTTTAAACTCATGTTGTAGTCCTTAAAAAGTTCCAACAATCCCCTCGACCTTAAGTTAGGATCCCTTTGAGTTAACACATATTGCAAGCTCTTGTGATCGGTAAACATCAACATGAACCCTATACAAATAGTTTCTCCAAATTTTCAAAGCAAATATCACCATCGCTAACTCAAGATCATGAGTCTGATTGTTACGCTCATGTAGCTTTAGTTGCCTTAATGTATAATCTATCACTTTACCATGTTGCATAAGTACACAACCTTTCAATTCGAGAAGTATCATAATACACCACAAACCCATTTAAGCCATCTGGTAAAGTCAAAATAGGAGTCGATGTAAGCCGATCCTTCAAAGTCTGAAAACTCTTCTCATATTCCTCTGACCACACAAATTTATCATTCTTTTTGGTCAACTTGGTCAATAGAAATGCAATATACAAGAACCATTCAATAAACCTTCTATAATAGCCAACTAATCCAAGAAAACTCTGAATATCCAAAGGTTTCAATGGTCTAGGACAATTATTCACAAGCTCCGTCTTTTTTAGGTCAACTTTAATACCATCACAGGACACCACATGTTCAGGAAAAGCTATTTCACCCAACCAAAACTCAGATTTACTGAAATTTACACACAACTTCTTCTATCCCAATGTCTAAATAGCCAACGTCAAATGATCCAAATGATCCTTCTCACTCCTGGAATAAATGAGAATATCATAAATGAAGACAACCACAAAACTATCAAGGAATGGCTTAAACACCCAATCATAAGATCCATAAACATGGCTGGAGCATTAGTTAAACCAAATGACATTACCACAAATTCAAAGTGTCTATACCTAGTCCAAAAAGCCATCTTGGGAAAATCACACTCCACAACCTTCAACTGATGATCACCGAAACAAAGGTAAATCTTTGAGAAATGCATAGCCCCTTGAAGTTGAACAAACATGTCATTCATTCTAGGCAAAAAGTATTTATTCTTGACGGTTATCGTATTCAATTGCCTATAATCAATGCACATCCGAGGAGATCCATCTGTATTTCCTACAAACAACATCGGAGCACCCCATGGAGATATTCTTAGCCTAATAAAGCCTTTCTCCAACAAATACTTCACTTGGTCCTTTAACTTCTTCAACTTATCTAGTACTATATGATAAGAAGTAATAAAAATAGGTTGAGTATTAGGAGAAGATCTATGACAAAGTCTACTTCATTTTTGGGAGGAATACGGTACAAGTCTTTAGGAAGCACATCTAGAAACTCATTTACCACTGGAGCTGATTCAAGAGTAGGTGACTCGAACTCCACATCCTTGACTTGTACAATATGATAAATACACCCCTTGGAGATTATCTTCTGGACTTTGAGGTAGGAAACAAACCGACCTTTATTAATGGAGTCATGACCTTTCAATTCAAGAATGCGCTCATACAAAAGTTGAAACTTGACCTTCCAGGTTCTACAATCTATAGATGTGTAGGACGCATGCAACCATTACATACTAAGAGTCACATCAAATCCAAACATCTCACGTTCCACAAGATCAGATGCTAAGACTTTATGTAACACAGAAATAGGACAACCTTGATAAACTCTATAAGCAATAACAGATTCACTCGTGGGAGTATAAACTGAAAAGGGCTCCATTAAAATTTCGGGACTCAAACAAAACTTAATAGCTAACAGAGGAGTCACAAAAGATATATTTGCACCTGGATCAAGCAAAGCATTAGGTTCAAAATCAAAGATTTTTAACATGCCAATCATAATATCCGCAGCCTCCTTAATTTCTTAACAGGATGCAGAGCATAAAACATTTTGTTTCTTAGAGAAACGCCTTAGGGAGATCTTTGTTAGACTTCTCCACCTTGAGCCACTTGACGTTGACCTGTCTGAGCATTCTTAGGACAATCAGAAACCTTGTGACACTTATTACCATACCCAAAGTAGGCGGCCATATTCTTACAACAAGCACCTGCATGGTGCTTCACACACCTGCCACACCGGGGAAACCATGGGCCACCACCAATTGGTGCTTTAGAAGGAGGCACTATGGCAATTGCAATCCTAGCATTACAACCTTGGCACTGTTGGAAGCGACCATAACAACCACCCTTGGAGTTAAAGAACCCAACATCATAGCGGGCCCTCTTATGAACAAGTACCCTTTTCTCCTTGAGTTTTTCCCCTTCAATTTGTCCAGCATATACCATGATAACGGAGATGTCCATATCCTCTATAAGCATAGTCGTACGACATTCCTTCACAACCAAGTCAGTGAAACTGGAGATGAACTTGTGCATTTTTGCATGGGGGTCATCCAAAAGTATAAGAGCATACTTAGAGAGCTTAATGAAGTTGGGTACATAATCCCTCACACTAATGCCACACCCTTTTTGAGTTTGATATACTCAGCCATCTTAGCTTTCTTAAGCTCAAGTGGGAAAAAGATAGCCAAAAAGGCATACTTGAACTCTTCCCAATTGACAACATTATCCTAAGCCTTCTCCATCGACCATTTAGTGTACGACACCTTAGCCACATCCTTCTACTAATAAATTGCCAACTCAGCTTTCTCCTCAAAAGTGACTCCCATGAAAGTTAGCACCTTTGTAAGCTCATCAATGAACTTTTGAGCATCCTCATCGGCCTTTGACCCATAAAACTACAAAGGATTCATCCAAGTGAAATCCCTCACCCTAGAGGCTAGAGTGGTATCCCGAGGAAGATTTCTCTGCCTAGTTTGAGTTGTTTGAAGCTGGGCAAGTATAACAAAAGTCGTATGGAATTCACTATTAGAGATATGCTCTCCCATATGCCTTTGAGGTGCTTAACCCTTATTAGCCAGGGATGGTCTTGGTGGGGGAGCTCTTTCTAGAGGCATCTTCTTGAAACGACCCCAAAAAGTGCCCAAAAATGTACCTCAAAATGTTCAAAATTTTAATTTACATATATCTAAAAATTCATTCATTATTTCAAAAATTTCGACATCATATTTGTTATAAGGGGGTCAAAATTAGGTGAAAAAATTTCTAACCTCATTTTTAAGAGCGAATGAACCGCAATTATAAATTTTTAAGGGATGATTTCCAATGATCTATTAATGATTCTTCCACGACACACCTTGGATTCACTTTAGTACAAATCCCTCTCCGCGTCCTCTCCGCAACGCGAAGATGTTTTTTTTTGCCTGACAGTTTTTCTTTTGCGGTCGAAAATATTCTAAGTGTTGGGCCCAAGTTTCCCAAATGTGTTTTTTTATCTATACTTAGTCAAATTTCACCCTTATATCATCCTAAACATTTCCTACTACTCCCTAAAATGCTTAGCTATAATTTCACTCCGAATTCCAAAACACAAAAGCCTCATCGGGATTTAAGGATTCACTTCAAGCTTCCATTATCAACCTTCACCAAGAACTTCTCCAAAGCTAAGGTATGTGGTGTTTAAACATTGGGTGCTCCAACCCATGTTGACTAGGTCTCCTTTTTACTAACATTATGTGATGTAAAGTTGATTTTACATATGGGTCTTGTATATTGAGAGATTTACTGCATAGTGATTTTAGCTCATGAAAATATGGTTGTTTTAGCATGTTTTGAGCTCTAAATCTTGGATCTAATGTTGGATTTTATGAGGGGTTTTGATGTGAATGTCTTGGGGGTGTTGCAAGGTGTTGATTGATTATTTTACTATAGATTTTCTGGAATGATTTCATCTCCAAATTGCGTGGTCGTTTACCCCAGTACACACCCAAAGGTGTTTGATAAAATATTCGGTTACGATTTCATGAGGAAATGAAGGTCCAAAGCATGAGATATGATATCAAATGAGCTTATGTCTATTATTATTCATATAGGAAATGTTGCACTAGAGCCTATGATAAATCCTATATAAAGTGTTACAATAGACTATGACCGATCCGGGGGACAAGAGCCCGGGTAACCATGTTGGGGGTTTGTGCTCATCAACCATATGAGGTATTTATACTTTGTCATTGTGTTTTCAAGGTGTGATTACCATCAACCATGTGATTGCTATATTATGCCTATTACCTATTGCTATGCATATTGACTATGAAGCTTATCTTTTGTTGCATTTTATCCCACATACTTAGTATGTTTAAACATACTAATGTATACTCTTGCCTACATGATACCACCATCTAGGAATCGGTGCCCAAGTTGATTATCCACCTCCTCCACTTGGCAAGACAGTGCGATTCCAAGCTTGCTAGTGAGTCCTCCATTTTGGGGAGTTTGGTTTATGTTTTTCTCTTATCTACGTATTGAGACATTGTCTTAAGTTCTACTAGATTATAAGGGTTAGCCTAGTTACCTTATCTTGGCTCCCGCTCTGTGTATGTATGCAGAGGTGTTTGTTGGACAAGTTATGTATTTATGATATGAGCTATGACTCCTTGTCTCTTGAACTTGATGTGTTGCAAAGCTTTCCTTTGCACCAATGCCCTATTCTATTCTAAATGTCTTTTATATGCTTCTGTGACTAAGGACGTGAATGACAAGTTAAAAGGCTTGTTTAGGGTTCTTTCGGGTTCTCCATTCGCCATGTCATGTCTAGGCCCAAGGCTTGGGTTGTGAAAAACATGGTATCAGAGATCTAGGTTGATAGATACTTAGAGATCAACACACCGCATCGATTAAAGTCCTATTCATGGTTGTGAAGTGTGCCATGACTATGAATAGGAGGCTATGAGACGTTTTAAGAAATGTTTCCCTTTTTCTTTTTCTATGTCTTACTATAGAGTTCTGATAAGTTTCCCCCCCTAACGATTTTTCTTTTCTATGCTAGATCATGTCGAATACTAGAGGAAGACAGGCCCAAACTCTCGAGGAGCAATATACCAATGGTGAGCTCCGGGATGCTCTCACTATGCTTGCCCAAGTAGTGGCCAACCAAGTCCAACAAAGGGCCCAGTCCCCTCATGCTAATACACCTAGAGCTAGGGTAAGAGAATTTATGAGGATGAATCCTCTGATTTTCCATGGGTCAAAGGTGGATGAAGATCCACAACAGTTTGTTGATGAGATCTACAAAATCTTTTCTATCATGGGTATTGGGCCAAATGAGAAGGCGTTGGCAGCGTACCAACTCTAAGGGGTGGCCCAAATTTGGTTTGATCAATGGAAGGGAGAGAAAGGTAATGGCTAGGTGATGCTTTGGGAGGAATTCAAATTGGAATGACTCAATTGATTCTTCCCTCTTGAGCTTAGGGAAACAAAGTAGGTTGAGTTTATGAATTTGAAGCAAGGTGTTATGAGTGTGAGATAGTATACCCTCAAATTTAATCAACTTTCAAAGTATGCTCTGCACTTGGTGAAAAATCCTAGGTCAAAGATGAATAAGTTTGTTATGGGCGTTTCCAACTTGGTAAGTGAAGAATGTCGGTCAGCGTTGCTTATTAGTGATATAGATTTGTCTTGGTTGATGACCTCTACCGAGCAAATAAAAGCGGCGAAACTGAGAAAGAGGAGGGCCTATGAGGCCAAGAGAGCCCGATTTGAGGGCAAGTTCCATAAGGGTGCTAGATTTCGTCAAGGCCAAGGGCCTCTATGTGCTACTAATAGGGTGTTTGTCAATGACCTCCCTAGGCCACAAGGTGCTGGTGGGATGGTTCCTAATGATGTCTGCCCTAAATTTGGGAGAATCCATGGAGTCCCATGTTTGAGGGGTTGTAATGCGTGTTATGAATATGGGGAACTTGGTCACAAGAAAGTAGATTGTCCAAGAAACCATGGCAAGGTCCGGGGTGCTAATATGGATCCATTGGGTTGAGGTTTTCCTAAAGGTGGTACCCCAAGGCATAATAGATTCTATGCTCTACATGGGAGGAAAGCTATTGGAGATGTCCCCGATATTGTTACCGGTATGTTGAAAATCTTTGATCTTAATGTATATGCTTTGATTGATTCGGGTGCCACCCTTTCCTTTGTTACCACCTTTGTTGCTAAAATGTTCCATGTTGAGTTGGATCTGTAGCATGGGTCATATGAGGTGTCTACTCTTATTGGTGCATCTATTGTTGTTAGGAGGGTTCATAGAAATTCTCTGTTTGCATCTTGCATAAAATCTTACCTAGTGATATTATTGAATTAGATATGGTCGATTTTAATGTTATTCTCGGGAAGTATTGGTTGCATGCCTACTATGCTTCTATCAATTGTAGAACAAGTAGGGTCAAGTTTCAATTCCCAAATGAACACGACCTTTAATGTGAAAGTCATGATGTGGTAGTGAGGGGTAGGTCCATCTCATCCATTAAAGTCCATAGGTTGATTTCCAAGGGGAGTTTGTATCTTCTTGTGAGGGTCATAGATGTGGAGTCCAGAGTTCCTTCCATTTAGTCAGTCCCGGTTGTAAATGAGTTTCTTGATGTCTTTCCAAATAACCTTCCCGATGTCCCTCTCGAAAGGGAGATATATTTTGGCATAGATTTCCTTCCCAATACTCAACCTTTCTCCATTCCCGCTTACCACATGGCCTTGACAGAATTGAAGGAGTTAAAGGAGCAATTGAAAGATTTGTTGGAAAAAGGATTTATTAGACCTACACAATCACCTTGGGATGCACTGGTGTTATTCGTAAAGAAGTAAGATGGGTAACTTAGAATTTGCATTGACTACTGGTAACTCAATAGGGTCACATTAAAGAATAGATATCCTCTTCCAAGGATTGATGACTTGTTTGACCAATTGCAAGGGGCTATCTTTTTTCTCTAAGATTGATCTTCATTCCGGGTACCATCAACTGAGGGTGGGGGAGTGTGATATTCCAAAGACTGCCTTTTGGACTAGATATGGGCATTATGAATTTGTGGTGATGTCCTTCGGATTGACTAATGTGCCAGGCATCTTCATGGACCTTATGAATAGGGTCTTCAAACCCTACCTTGATTCCTTTGTTGTGGTATTTATTGATGATATTCTGATCTATTCCAATAGTAGGGAAGAGCATATGGGCCATTTGAGGGTTGTGTTGCGAAGATTGAAGGAGGAGAGATTGTATGATAAATATGACAAGTTTGGATTTTGGTTGAAGAAGGTTGAAGTTTTGGGTCATGTGGTGTCGAGGTATGGTATAAAAGTGGATCCGAAGGAAACTGATGTGATTAGGAATTGGCCTAGACAATTGAACCCATCGGACATTAGGAGATTCTTGGGCCTTACGGGTTACTATAGAAGGTTTGTAAATGGGTTCTCCTCCATTGCTTCTCCAATGACAAAATTGACATAAACAAAGGTGAAGTTTGTGTGGACCGATCAATGTAAGAAAAGTTTCCAAATATTGAAAGATAGACTTGTGTTCGCTCCTATATTGTCACTACCAGATGGGCTTGAGGGTTTTGTGGTGTATTGTGATGCATCTAGAGTTGGTCTGGATTGTGTCCTAATGCAAAATGGTAAGGTCATAGCTATGCTTCTAGACAACTCAAGGGGCATGAAAAGAACTACCCTACCTATGATGTTGAATTGGCCTCCATGGTGTTTGCATTAAAGATTTGTTGTTGTTATTTGTATGGGGTACATGTTGATGTCTTCATCGATCAAAAGAGCCTTCAATATGTCTTCAATAAAAAAGATCTTAACTTGAGACAAAGAAGGAGGCTAGAACTCCTCAAGGACTACGACATGAGTATGCATCACAATCCAAGTAAGGAAAATGTTGTGGCAGATGCTCTGAGTTGGTTGTCTATGTGTAGCCTAGCTCATGTGGATGTTGGTAGTAGGGAGATGGCTTGAGAGGTGCATAGATTGGCTAGATTGGGGGTGAGGTTAGAAGATATGGGTAATGATGTGGTTATTGTTTATGGTTCCAAATCTTTTGTTTATGGATGAGGTGATAGCAAAACAAGACCTTGACTCCTCCTTGCTTGAATTGAAAGCCTTGGTCAAAGAGGGAAAATAGAGGTTTTCTCCCTAGGGGGAGATGGGACCCTTAAATATAAAGGTAGGTTGTGTGTGCCATATTTTGATGGTTTGAGGGAGAGAATTCTTGATGAGGCCCATAATTCCTCTTATTCTATCCATCCCAGCTCCATCAAAATGTATAGAGACTTGACGGATGTGTATTGGTAGGGAGGCACGAAGAGGGACATTGCTAAATTTGTTTCCAGTTGTTATAGTTGCCAACAATTCAAGGTTGAACATCAAAGGTAAGGTGGCCTAACCCAAGACATAGAGATTCCAACATGGAAGTGGCAGATGATTAACATGGATTTTTTAGTTGGGTTGCCCAAGACTAGGAATGGTTTTGATTCCAAATACGTGGTGGTTGATATGATCGGCAAACTCTCGTATCGTATTTTGTTTCTCACTTTGGAAAGATTTATCCCTATTTGCTTATGATGGATGATGAAATCAACTCACTATCGACTGGTCAAGACTACATATGGGGCTGAAGAGTAAGCAATGTTGTACATCTGTGAGTTAGTGAGGTTAAATAGGATTCCTTTATCCATTATATCAGATTAGGGCGCACAATTTACTTCACACTTTTTGAGATCTTTTCAAAGGGGTCTCGGTACCAAAGTTCACCTTAGTACGACCTTCCACCCTCAAATAGATGGTCAAGCCAAATCGACGATTCAAACACTTGAGGATATGCTTAGGGCTTGTGTCTTGGAGCTTATAGGTAGTTAGGATGACCATCTTCCATTGATTGAGTTTGCCTATAACAATAGCTATCACTCTAGCATCGGTATGGCTCCATTTTAGGCTCTTTATGGGAGACATTGTAGATCACAGATATGTTGTTTGAGGTTGGAAAGGTTACTTATTTATGGACAGATCTAGTTATGGAAGCTCTTAAGAAGATTAAGATTATCAGAGAAAGGTTGAGGACAATCCAAAGTCATCAAAAATCCTATGCCAATGTGAGAAGAAGAGACCTAGTATTCTAAGTGGGTGATTGATTTATTTAAAGGTTTCTCCAATGAAAGGTGTAGTCTATTTTGGTAAAAAAGATAAATTGAGTCTATGGTATTTTGGTCCTTATGGGGTGATTAAGAGGATTGGAAAGGTAGCTTATGAGTTGAAGTTGCCTAGTGAAATGAATTCGGTCCATCCAGTGTTCCATGTCCCTATGTTGAGAAAATGCGTTAGTGATCTTAATGCCATTGTACCTCTTAATGTTATGGGTGATGTGGAGGAAAATTTAACTTATGAGGAGATCTCGGTTCAGATCTTGGACAGGCAAGTAAAGACATTGAGGAACAAAGAAGTGGCATTCGTTATGGTCCTTTGGAGGAACCAACAAGTCCAAAATGCTACTTTGGAGGCTGAAGCGGACATACAAAAGCAGTATCCTTATCTATTCCACTCCACTCAAGACTAAGGTATTAATCGTAAGTCTCATATGTGATTTCAAGTCCTACATTTCAGCCCCTGTGTCAGTCATATGCATTCATGTTTAAGTTGGTAAACTTATGATGATTTTGCACTTATGTTGAGGATTTGAAAATAGTTTTTTTACATGTTGTGTTGCATCCTCATAGGGGGTTATTTGTTCATGATCACTCCTGTGTTGTGCGTCTCTTCTAAATTCGGGGACGAGTGTTCCAAAGGGGGAGATATTGAAACAAATCCAAAAATTACCCAAAAACATACCTCGAAATGCCCAGAATTTTAATTTCCATATATCTAAGAATAATTATTTCAAAAATCCAACTTCATATTTTTGATAAGGGGGTCAAAATTAGGTGAAAAAGATTCCAACCTCGATTTAAGAGCGAAAAAATAGTAATTATAAATTTTTAAGGCACGATTTCCATAGAGTTGTTCGCGATAGTTTCGCGAAGTGCCTTGGGAGCGCTTTAATACAAATCACTCTCCGCGTCCTCTCTGCGACATGGAGTCATTTAGTTTGCCTGATAGTTTTTCTTATGCAACCCAAAATATTCAAAGTGTTGGACCCAAGATTTCCCAAATGGACCCAAGATTTCCCAAATGTGTTTTTATCTATACATAGTCGAATTTCACCCTTATATCATCCTAAACATTTCCCAATACTCTCCAAAACACTTATCTAAACTTTCACTCCAAATTCTAAGACGGAAAACCCTCATCTAGATTAAGGATTCTTGTTCAAGCTTCAAGTCTCCATTATCAACCTTCACCAAGAACTTCTCCAAAGCTAAGGTATGTGGCGTTGAACCATTGGGTCCTTCCACCCATGGTGCCTAGGTCTCCTTTTTACAAATATTGCTTGATTTAAAGTTGATTTTACATGTGGGTCTTGTATACTAAGAAATTTACTGCACAATGATTTTAGCTCACGAAAGTATGGTTGTTTTAGCATGTTTTGAGCTCTATATCTTGGATCTAATGTTGGATTTGATGAGGGGATTTGATGTGAATGTCTTGGGGGTGTTGCAAAGTGTTGATTGATGGTTTTATTACAGATTTTCTTGCATGATTTCATCTCTAAATTGCATGGTCTTTTTTCCCCATTACATACCTCCAAAGTGTTTGATAAAATGTCCAGTTATGGTTTCATGAGGAAATAAAGGTCCGAAGCATGAGATATTATATGAATAATCTTATGATGATGAAATGAGCTTATGTGTATGATTATTCCTATATGAAATATTGCACTAGAGCCTATGATAAATCCTATATAAAGTGTTGCATTAGGGCATGCCCAAACTGGGGGGATAAGAGCCTGGGTAACCATGTTAGAGGTTTATACTCATCAACCATATGAGGGGTTTATACTTCGTCACCATGACGGTAAGGTGTGATTACCATAAACCATGTAAGGGGCTTATACCACACAATCACCAAGGGGTTTGTACCTTGAATAGCTAGCTTAGTGTCTTCTACACAAATGATATTCTATATGAGTATGGATTATTTAAGTATGTTTTACTCATGCATTGATCATACATGTCATATTGCTGTATCATGCCTATTTCCTATTACTATGCATGTTAACTATGAAGCTTATCTTTTGTTTCATTGCATCCCAGATACTTAGTACATTTAAACATACTAATGTATACTCTTGCCTACATTATATCAACATATATGAACTAGTTCCCAAGTTGATCCTCCTCCTCCTCCTCCACGTGGCAAGATGGTGCTATTTTAAGCTTGTTGGTGAGTTCTCCTTTTCGGGGACTTTGGTTTATGTTTTCCTCTTATATATGTATTGAGACACTTTCCTATGTTCTACTTGAGTATGAGGGCTTGCCCAGTTAATTTGTCTTGGCCCCCGCTCTATATATGTATATGGAGGTGTTTGTTGTACAAGTTATGTATTTATGATATGAGTTATGACTCCTTGTCTCTTGATATTGATGTGTTGCAAAGCTTTCCCATAGCCCCAATACCCCATTCTATTCTAAATGTATTTTATATGCTTTTGCAACTAAGGATGTGAATGACAAGTTAGGAGGCTTGTTTTGGGCCGCTTTGGGTTCCCTATTCCCCGTGTCACGTCTAGGCCCTACGCTTAGGTTGTGACAAACTTTGTATCAGAGCACTAGGTTGATGGATCCTCGGAGTAGAACACACCGCGTCGATTGGAGTCCTATTTGTCACGACCCAAGCCTAGGGCCTAGATGTGACCGGCAAATAGGGAACTCGAAGGAACCCCAAACAAGCCTCACAACATATCATTACACATCCTTGGTCGCGGAACAATTAAATGACATTGAAGAATGGAAATAAAGGAAAAGGGGACTAAGGGAGAACTTATCATAACATAGAGTCAAGAGATAATAGAATCAACTCATGGCATAAATACATAGCTTTGTCCAACAACACCTCTATTACACAGATAATGGTGGGGGTGAAGACATACAACCGGGCTCACCCTCATAGTTATAAGTAAGTGATAAAGTAAAGAGAATCTTAATACATAGTGTGAGAGAATAGTCCTTGTCCCCGGAATGGAGGACTCACCAAATGCTAACTTGAACAATCCATCTAGCCACAAAAAGACTCAATAGGAGCTTTGATCCATACATAGTGATATCATGTAGGAAAGAGTATGCATTAGTACGTTTGAATATACTAAGTATGTGGGATGTATTGCATCAAAAGATAAGCATCATAAACCAAAATGCATAATAATAGGCAATAGGCATAGTATATAATAATAGGACATGTATGATCAATGCTTAAGTAAAAACATGCCTAAGTAACTAATGCTCATATAATATATCGTATGTGAAGAATAGACCAAGCTAGCTTTCCAACCTTGGTTGGTTGGTGGTGGTCACACCCCATCATCCTGTGTAGTGTTGTATAAACCCCTTACAAGGTTAATGATGGTCACACCACAATCATCCTAAGTGGTGAAGTATAAACTCCTCACATGGTTGATGAGTACAAACCCCAAAGTCGGTTGATGATGGTCACACCCTAATCATCCTAGGTGGTGAAGTATAAACCCCTCACATGGTTACCCGGGCTCTTATTCCCCCAGATTGGGAATGGTCTAGTTCAACACTTTATATAGGATTCATCATAAGCTCTAATGCAATACCTTATGTAGGAATAATCGTACATAAGCTCATTCTATCATCATAACACCATTCATATCATATATCATGCTTTGGACCTTCAATTTCTCAAGAAAACATAACCGTACATTTATCAATCACCTTGAGGATGAGTAATGGGGGTAAAAGAGCATGAAATTTAGAGATGAAATCATGAAGGAAAATTAGTAGTAAAACCTTTAATCAACACACTATAATACCCCTAAGACATTCACATCAAAACCCCTCATCCATTCCAACGATGGATCAAAGATTTGAAGCTTAAAACATGCTTAAACAACCATATTTTCATGAACTAAAATCACCGTGCGGTAAATTTCTCAAAATACAAGACACACATATAAAATCAACTTTAAATCATGCAATATTAATTAAGAGAGGGTTTAGGCACCACGGGTGGAAGGACCGAATGGTTCAACACCACATACCTTAGCTTTGGAGACGTTCTTGAAGAAAACATTAGTGGAGACTTGAAGCTTGAGTGAAATCCTTGAAGATATCCTTAAGATTGGTCTTGAGTTTGGTACTTGAATTTAGGGTGAAATATGAGTCTAAATGTTTGACTGAGTTTTGGGGAATGTTTAGGATGATATGAGGATGAAATAAGGCTAAGTATATGTACTTTCAAGTGTGAGAACCCTTAGGGCTAAGGCTTACAAGTCTTTGACCGAAGTCAAGAGAAAATAAGACCAAAAACGGACTGCTCACTGGAAATTGCATTTTCTGCACATGCGAGTTTTACGAAAACAGGCATAAATCCTTCATTCGAACTCAGAATGAGGTGAAACTAGGTGTGTTAGAAAGATACTTCAAAGGGATTTTAGTTGGTAGGTTGAGCGCCACCCATTTCTCTGTGTACTAAGTGATATGTCCCTTAAAAGTGGACCCTCCTAAATAGCGTATTTTGCAATTTTTGAATTTTGATACGACTGCTCTAAAATTCGGGTTAGACCCATTTCCAACTCAATTTGACCCCCTAAACAAAAATATGAAGTTGTATTTTCAAAATAACAAATGAACTTTTAGATATATGTAAAACAAGATTCCGGCCACTTCCGAGGCACTTTTTCGAGCACTATTTTTGGGTTGTTTCACTATTCATGGTTATGAAGCACGCTATGACAATGAATAAAAGGTTATGAGACATTTTAGGAAATTTTTCCTTCTTTTTGTTCTAAGTCGTGCTATAGATTTGTGATAAGTTTTCCATCATAACAATTGTTCTTTGCTATGCTAGATCATGTCGAATACTAGAGGAAGACGGGCTCAAACTCTCGAGGAGAAACATACCAGTGGTGAGCTCCGGGATGCTCTTACTATGCTTACCCAAGTAGTGGCCAACCAAGTCTAACAAGGGGCCCAAGCCCGTCATGCTAATAACCAGGAGCTAGGATAAGAGACTTCATGAAGATGAATCCTCCAATTTTCCATGGGTTAAAGGTGGATGAAGATCACAAGAGTTTATTGATGATGTCTACAAAATCTTTCTATCATAGGTGTTGGTCCAAATGAGAAGGCAGAGTTGGCGGCGTACCAACTCAAAGAGGTGGCCCAAATTTGGTTTGATCAATGCAAGGGTGAGAAGGGTAATGGCTATGTAGTGCTTAGGGAGGAATTCAAATTGGTCTTCCTTAATTGATTCTTCCCTCTTGAGCTTAGGGAAGCAAAGTTGGTTGACTTTATGAACTTAAAGCAATGTGCTATGACTGTGAGGGAGTATGCCCTCAAATTTAATCAACTTTCAAAGTATGCTCCTCACTTGGTGGCCGATCTTAGGTAAAGGATGAATAAGTTTGTTATGGGGGTTTTCAATTTGGTAAGTGAAGAATGCCGGTTCGACTTGCTTATTAGTGATATAGATCTATCTTGGTGATAACCTATTCCAAGCAAATGGAAGATGAGAAATTGAGAAAGAGGCGGGGCCGTGAGGCCAAAAGAGCTCGATTGGAGGGCAAGTTCCACAAGGGTTCTAGATTTCATCAAGGCCAGTGGGATCCTCATGTTACTAACAATGGGTTTGCCATTGACCTCCCTAGGCCATAAGGTGCTGGTGGGATGGTTCCAAACGATGTATGCCCTAAATGTGGGAGAAGCCACGGAGGCCCATGTTTGAGGGGTTCTAATGCATGCTATGAATGCGGGGAGCTTGGTAAAAAAAAGTAGAATATCCAAGAAACTATGGCAAGGTCTAGGGTGCTAATACGAACCCATTGGATAGAGGTTATCCTCAAGGTGTTGCCTTAAGGTACAATCGATTCTACGCTCTACATGGAAGGCAAGGGGTTGGAGAAGTCCCCGATGTTGTTACCGGTATGTTGAAAATCTTTGATCTTGATGTATCTACTTTAATGGATCCGGGTGCCACCCTCTCTTTTGTTACCACCTTTGTTGCTAGAAAGTTCCATGTTGAGTCGGAGTTGTTGCATGAGTCATATGAGGTGTCTACTCATATTACTGCATCTATTGTTGCTAGGAGGGTATATAGAAATTTTCCGTTTGCGTCTTGCATAAAATCTTACCTTGTGATCTTATTGAATTAGATATGGTTGATTTTGATGTTATTCTTAGGATGGATTGGTTGCATGCCTACTATGCTTCTATTGATTGTAGAACCAATAGAGTCAAGTTTCAATTCCCAAATGAATCCTTTCTTGAATGGGAAAGTCATAATGTGGTAGTGAAGGCTAGGTTCATCTCATGCATTAAAGTTCATAGTTTGATTTCCAAGGGGTGTTTGTATCATCTTGTGAGGGTCAAAGATGTGGAGTCCAAAGTCCCTTCTATTTAATCGGTCCCAGTTGTAAATGAGTTTCTTAATGTCTTCCCAAATGACCTTCCTGGCGTCGCTTCCAAAAGAGAGATATATTTTGGCATATATTTCCTTCCCTACACTCAACCTGTCTCCATTCCCCTTATCGTATTGCCCTAGTGGAGTTGAAGGAGTTAAAGGAGATATTGAAAGATTTGTTGGAAAAGGGATTTACTAGACTTAGACAAACACCTTGGGATGCACCAGCGTTATTTCTACAGAAGAAAGATGGGTCTCTTAGAATGTGCATTGACTAGCGACAACTCAATAAGGTCACTATAAAGAATAGATATCCTCTTCCAAGGATTGATTACTTGTTTGACCAATTGCGATGGGCTAGCTTTTTCTCCAAGAATGATCTTCGGTTCGGGTACCATCAAGTGAGGGTGAGGGAGTGTGATATTCCAAAGATAGCATTCCAGACTAGACACGAGCATTATGAATTTGGTATGATGTCCTTTAGTTTGACTTATGCGCACCGGCCATCTTCAAGGACCTAATAAATAAGGTCTTTAAACCCTACCTTGATTCCTTTCTTGTGATCTTCATTGGTGATATTTTGATCTTTTCCCATACTAGGGAAGAGCATATTGGCCATTTGAGGATTGTGTTGCAAAGATTGAGGGAGGAGAGATTGTATGGTAAATATGACAAGTGTGAATTTTGGTAAAAGGAGGTTGTATTTTTGGGTTATGTGATGTCGGGGGATGGTATAAAAGTGGATCCTAAGAAAATTGATGTGATTAGGAGTTGGCCTAGACAATTGACCCCATCAAACATTAGGAGTTTCTTAGGCCTTGCAGGTTACTATAAAAGGTTTATGGATGGGTTCTCCTCCATTGCTTCGCCTATGACAAAATTTATTCAAAAGAAGGTGAAGTTTGTATGGACCGATGAATGTGAGAAAGGTTTCCAAATATTGAAAGGTAGACTTATGTTCGCTCCTACATTATCACTACCGGATGGGCTTGACAATTTTGTGGTGTATTGTAATGCATCTAGAGTTGGTCTGGATTGTTTGCTAATGCATTATGGTAAGGTCATAGCCTATGCTTCTTGACAACTCAAGGTGCATGAAAAGAACTACCCTACCCATGATGTTGAATTGGCCTCCATGGTGTTTGCATTAACAATTTGTTGTTGTTATTGTATGGGGTGCATGATAATGTCTTCATCGATCATAAGAGCCTTCAATATGTCTTCAATCAAAAAGATCTTAACTTGAGACAAAGAAGGAGGCTAGAACTCCTTAAGGACTACGACGTGAGTATGTATACAATCCGGGTAGGGCAAATGTTGTGGCAGATGCTCTGAGTTGATTGTCTATGTGTAGCCTAGCTCATGTGGACGTTGGTCGTAGGAAGATGGCTTGAGAGGTGCATAGATTGGCTAGATTGGGGGTGAGGTTAGAAGATATTGGTAATGGTGTGGTTGCTGTTGATGGTCCAAATCCTTTTTTATTGATGAGGTGATAGCAAAGCAAGACCTAGACTCCTCTTTGCTTGAATTGAAGGCCTTAATTGGTGAAAGAGGGAAAAATAGAGGTTTTCTCTCAAGGGGGAGATGGCACCCTTAAATACCAAGGTAGTTTGTAAGTTCCATGTGGTGATGGTTTGAGGGAGAGAATTCTTGATAAAGCTTATACTTCCTCTTATTCTATCCACCCCGGCTCCACCAAAATGTATAGAGACTTGAGGGATGAGTATTGGTGGGGAGGCATGAAGAGAGACATTGCTAAATTTATCTTTGGTTGCCATAGTTTCCAACAAGTCAAGGCCGAACATCAAAGTCAAGGTGGCCTAACCCATGACATAGAGATTCCCACTTGGAAGAGGAAGATGATTAACATGGATTTTGTGGTTGGGTTGCCCAAGACTAGAAAAGTTTTGATTCCATATGGGTGGTGGTTGATAGAATGATGAAATTGTCTCACTTTCTACATGTCAAGACAATGTATAGGGCTAAAGAGTATGCAAGCTTGTACATCCATGTGTTAATAAGGTCATATGGGGTTCCGTTATCCCTCATATCAGATCAGTATGCACAATTTACTTCATACTTTTTGAGATCTTTTCAACGGCGTCTCGATACCAAAGTTCACCTTAGTACGAATGGATAGCCAAGATAAATGGATGATTCAAACACTTGAGGATATGCTTAGGGATTTTGTCTTGGAGCTTAAAAGTAGTTGGGATGACCATCTTCTATGGATTGAGTTTGCCTACAACAATAGCTATCGCTGTAGCATCAGTATGGCTCCATTTGAGGCTCTTTATGGGAAACATTATAAATCACCGATGGGTTGGTTTGAGGTTGGAGAGGTGGCTTATTGTGGGCCAAATCTAGTTATGGAAGCTCTTGAGAAGGTCAAGATTATCACGAGAAGGCTGAGGATAACCCAAAGTCGTCAAAAATACTATGCCAAAGTGACAAGAAGAGACCTAGTATTCCAAGTCAGTGATTGGTTTATTTGAAGGTTTCTCTAATGAAAGGTGTAGTCCATTTTTGGTAAAAAGGAGAAGTTAAGTCCAAGGTATGTTGGTCTTATGAGGTGATTAAAAGGATTTACAAGGTAGCTTATGAGTTTAAGTTACCCAGTGAAATGAATTTGGTCTATTCGGTGTTCCATGTCCCTATGTTGAGAAAATGCGTTGGTGATCCTAATGCCATTCTACCTCTTGATGTTATGGGTGATGTGGAGGAAAACTTAACTTATGAGGATATCCTGGTTTAGATCTTTGATAGGCAAGTAAAGAGATTGAGAAACAAAGAATTGACATCCATTATGGTCCTTTGGAGGAACCAACAAGTCGAAAATACTACTTGGGAGGCTGAAGAGGACATGCAAAAGTAGTATCCTTATCATTTCCACTCCACTAAAGCATAAGGTACTAATCCTAAGTCTTATATGTGATTTCAAGTTCTACATTTCAGCCCCTATGTCAGTCATATGCCATGTTTAAGTTGGTAAACTTATGATGATTTTACACTTATGTTAAGGATTTGAAAATAGTGTTTTACATGTTATTTTGCATCCTCACAGGGGCTAAGTTTTTCATGATCACCCCTATCTTATACATTTCTTTTACATTAAGGGACGAGTTTTTCCAAGGGGGAGGTACTGAAACGACCCCAAAAAGTGTCCAAAAATGTGCCTTGGAATGCCCAAAATTTTAATTTCCATATATCTAAGAATCGTTATTTCAAAAATCCGACTTCATAATTGTGATAAGGGGGTCAAAATTAGGTGAAAAAGATTCTAACCTCAATTTAAGAGCGAAACAAAAGCAATTATAATTTTTTAAGGGACGATTTCCAGAGTTGTTCGCGATGGTTTCGCGAAGCGCCTTGGGAGCACTTTAGGACAAATCCCTCTCCGCATCCTCTTAGTGATGCGGAGATGTTTTTTTTCACTTGGTAGTTTTTCTTATACGGCCCAAAATATTCAAAGTGTTGGACCCAAGTTTTCCAAACGTGTTTTGATATATACTTAGTCAAATTTCACCCTTATATCATCCTAAACATTTCTCAATAATCCAAATACACTTAGCCATCTTGCACTCCAAATTCCAAGACTCTAAACCCTCATCCGGATTTAAGGATTCTCTTCAAGCTTCAAGTCTCCATTGTTAACCTTCACCAAGAACTTCTCGAAAGCTAAGGTATGTGGTCTTGAAATATTGGGTCCATCCATCCATGGTTCCTAGGTCTTTTTTTTACTAATATTGCATGATTTCAAGTTGATTTTACATGTGCATCTTGTATGTTGATAAATTTATTGCAAAGTTATTTTAGCTCATAAAAGTATGGTTGTTTTAGCATGTTTTGAGCTCTAAATCTTGGGCCTGATATTGGATTTGATGTGAATATTTTGGAGGTGTTGCAAGGTGTTGATTGATGGTTTTACTACAGATTTTCTTGCATGATTTCATCTCTAAATTGCATGTCTTTTACCCCGATTACCCACCCCCAAGATGTTTGATAAAATGTTCGGTTATGGTTTCATGAGGAAATGAAGGTCCAAAGCATGAGATATGATATGAATGATGTTATGATGATGAAATAAGCTTA
>JAOTQR010121286.1:0-23856 GCA_025774065.1 Solanum ossicruentum | reverse complement strand
TATATATATGAAACTAAAGAGAGCGCGTATATATATATATATATATATATATATATATATATATATATATATATATTATCTCTATAGGGTTGGGGATGACTAAGCCTAACTCGGTGGATTGTAGGCCCGGGTAACCTTGTGGAGGGGTTAATAACTCGATTGCCTAATTCAAGGGGTGGTAAGCTCGAGTAACCTTGTTGGGGGTTTGTACCCATCAACCTTATTGGGGGTTTGTACTCATCAACCCGTTAGGGGTTTGTACTTCATCAACCCGTTGGGGGTTTGTACTCCATTAACCTCGTTGGGGAGTTTGTACTCCATCAACCTCGTTCGGGAGTTTGTACTCCATCAACCTCATGAAGTGGTTTCTACCCCATGCGCCTATCCAAGGGGGTGGTGGGCTTTAGCTTGCACTAGAATGGTCATTCCTTACACTCGTGTTATGTTCTCTATAAGAATGATTTTACTTCGAGCATCATTCTTACATATCATATTATTAGTATGTTATTTATTACTTATGATTATGCATTTTGCCTATGATACATATCACTTGTTTCATTGCATCCTACATACTTAGTACATTCAAACCTACTAACGCATACTCTATGCCGACATGATGTCACCGTATAGGAATGAGTGCACTGCTTGATCATCATCCTCCTCCACGTGGCTAGTTCGATCATTCTAAAAGCTTATTGGTGAGTCCTCCAATTTCGGGATGTTGCTTATGAACTCTTTCTATGTATTAAGATAATCTTCCTTTCGGTTATGTATAGACTATGATGGTGAGTCCGGTAGCTTGTCTTGGGCCCCACTCTTATCTATGTGGTAGAGGTGTTGTTGGACATGTTATGTAGCTATATTATGACTCTTGAATCTCTTGTTTCTTAATGTTATGATATGAAGGTTTATCCTTAGTTCCTATACCCTTGCTTATGTTTATTCCTCAATGTCATTTTAATTGCTTTTGCGACTAAGGATATGTAATGATATTCTATGAGGCTTGTTTGGGGTCCCTTTGGGTTTCCCATTCACCGGTCACGTCTAGGCCCTAGGCTTGGATCATGATAACCCCAATTCCCTTAGGCCAAAATAGAAAATTAAAGAGATCCAACACTACTCCGAGATGGTTCCATATCGGGAGCCATCACGAACCCCTACTGGTTTGCGAAAATTAGCAAAAATCATTTTTTACTATGGGTCTTTTATAATCTGAATTGTACACATGTCCTACTCCAATTTTCCCCTGATAAAGAATTTGAAGTCGGATTTTTGATATCATGCATGAATTTTGAGATATATGGAAAGTATGATTATGAGCATTGATCATGCATGCTAGATTGAGATTATATGTCTAGTGCTTATGATTATGCATTTTGACTATATTGGCTTATGTCTTGTTACATTGTATCCCACATACTTAGTACATTCAAACATACTAACACATACTCTATGTCTACATGATATTACCATATAGGGACCGGAGCACCTTTTGATCATTCTCCATATGGCTAGTTGATACTTTGGAGATAACCTTTGGTCAGTCCTCAAGACCGAGGACACCATCTACATTTCTCTTGCTATTTTGAGACTTCTTTATGTTGAACACTTGTTAATATGAGGGTGAGCCCAAAGAGTGTCTTGGTCCCCGCTCCATTCCATGTTAGAGGTGTTGAATTTTATGATGTACTTTTGCTATGAACTTGACTCTTTATGCTTTTCTGAATATTAGGATTTCCCTTAGTACCATTTCTCTTTTTATTATATCTCTTATTGTTATTTACTTTGCTCCGGTGACCAAGGATGTATGATTGATATGCTAAGAGGCTTGTTTGGGTCCCTTCAAGTTCCCATTCGCCGTGTCACGTCTAGGCCTTAGGCTTAGTTCGTGACAGGAACCTCAGGAAAGAGAAAATGTTTCCAACTGCAAAGTGACACACGAAGCCATTGACGACCTGTAGAACAGTTTATGGCCTGTGGAAAGGGTCATATCTTTGAGTTACAGACATGAAAGAAATCCAGAGTTTTTGGAAGAAAGACCATGATTAATAGGATGGCTCATAGTCCCTTTCACAATACGTAGAAAGCCTTCAGAGATAAGGGGTCTAGAAAGATGAAATTTTGCTAAGTATGAAAGTACTCCATGAGGCCATCCACGACCCATAGATTGAAGGACGGTACGTGGATAGTAGTATCGTGGTTTAGGTTTTGTAAGTTGTTTTTGAAAATTGGAAATGGAGAATGGGATGACACTAACCATGGTTGTGTTTCCATCCATGGCCCATAATCGGGATCTTGTGGTTCCTATTTGACAGTTTTTATGAAAGAAAATTACATTATTTCTTTTAATCCTAAGCGTAAACCATGTCATTTTTACAACTCCAAGGGCCCTAAATCAGATCCAAAACCCTAAGGGTTCCCCCATTCCTTTCATCCTTCCACTTCTAAATTTTCTCAAGGTAAAATAAACACTAAGGATTCCCCCATTCCTTTCATCCTTCCACTTCTAAATTTTCTCAAGGTATAATATTATTTGTAGAATCAAGAACAAGCTAAGAAGTCAAGGGTTTCAAGAGGAACTCTTTTATTACAACAAGTTCCTTCTTCCTAGGCTTCACACAAGGTATATGACTTGATTCGTGGGTCTTCTTTTACCCACAAAGTCCTACATAATAATTTTTTTCTTTAAGTTCCTACAAACATTACCACACATGCTAATAGTGATTTCATGGTATTTTATGATACTACATGTTTCCAATGTTACCATATAATGTTCTATTGAGTATTTTCATATGTTTTAAGTTGATTGTGATGAACCCAATGATGTGGGTTTGAATGATAAATTGTGGGTTGTTTTACTCTGTTTTGAATAAGCATGTTTTCTATGACTATACATGATTTCATGATTTATGAATGCTTTAACCTATGGACTAGCCCACTAAGTTTTAAGTCAAGTCTAGCATAATACATGACCAAGATTAGGGCATGTAAGAAAGGTTTTAAAGTTATGATTTTTCAAAGATATAAGCATGCTTAAAATTGCTCTAAAAGATATTTATAATGGTCCTCAAGATTAAAGGATAATACTCATCTGGTGGTACCTTAAGTTCGAGCTACTCTTGACATTAATATTTACGATTCTATGTCATGATTTGACTAAGTTTATGTTCAAAGAATTATTTGGGATGACTTAGCATCGAAAGAGGCATCATAGTAGGTTCGATAAGGGAACCCTAGAAGCAATCTTTTTCCCTATTAACTATGTGCCATCATTTATGTTCTATGATGATGCATATTTATGTTATATGATAATGCATGCAAAGTGACAGAGTTCAACTTTAAAAGTGGTCTCCCTGTGCCAATATATATGGTTATGTTGAATTTCATATAGTAGCTCACATGGCCTTCTATGTTGATTATAGTCCATTACCACAATTCCTATGACCTATGTCTTAGTCCCATCACATGTGTTCCCTTTATATATTACTCTTGTTCATATTTAACGTTGTTCCTTGTGCATGCTTTATATCATGTTAATGATACCTTTTCATCTTATGCATGTAAGTCTTTACTTATGAATGATGACATTACAATTTCATGTTTGCATTTGTATCTTACAACCTTAGTACATTCCAAAAGTACTAAGGTATATTTTGCCTGCATGATTTAAAAGATGTAGATACATGTGCTCTTCCACTCGCTCATGGCTAGTTCTCCAATATTCAAGACTAGTATTTTTTGATGAGCCCTTAGTTCGAGTGTCTACCATTTTTCATTCTAGCTATATATTTGAGATGGTTGTATATGTTGGCCTTTAGAGACTTTTACTTTCTATGATGTTAATATTTGGAGTCTGTTCTATTTGATGAAAACCGATCGTATTGGTTCCATCGGTAATGTAGTTGGTATGTTTTTAGATAGTATCAATGTTTTTAATATTGTTTCATTGCCATAATGATATCTTGTTCTACACAAAATTATGAGTTTTATGCCTATGAATGCTTAATATGTAAGATGGCTTGGGTGAGGTTCTTACAGGTGCCTCATTCGTTGTTTAATGACTAGGCCCTAGGTTGGTTTGTCACATCATTATATAACAATCTTCATCATATTAATTAAAGAATATGTTTCATGCGTGAAGTCATACTTCATAAAAATCATAGCTTTATCATAGGAAACTAGGCTATATATGGGTTAATGAAATGGTTGGATTAAAATCATGAAATTAGAAGGAAATCATGAAGGAATTATATAATAGAAATCACAGTGGATTATTTGTAAAAGAACCCACATCAATTTCAAAAAATCTCTAATCATCTTAAACTTGACATCATTTGTGGCAAAATCATCAACTTTCATGCAATTGATTTGAATTCCTAGTAGGATAAATCAATGGCTATCATCTCATTTATAGTTGAAGAGTTAGAGTAGAAATAGAGAAAGTCCATATAATTTCATAATTGAATTAAGTTAGAATTTGAGAATTGAGAAGGAACTCCACAGAAGAAAGAATTCTATGGATGAATCTCATATACCTTAAGTGATTGACCTAGAAAAGCCTAAAGATAATGGAAGATTTTGCTTCACTTGATCTATAATGGAGTAGAAGAAGAAGGCCCTTAAGAATTGATCTAGAGAGAGAATTATTTTTGGGAGTGATTTGATAAAAAGTGATAAAATTTGGGGGTTAAGGGCTCTATATAGAATAGGCTTTACTCTAAAAAAAACTATCCACATACATTTTTTAAGTTGGTTAGGAGTGAGCTCTGATGCTTGAAAGTGAAATTTTTCGAAAAATTTTAAACAATAGGGGACCACTGGCGCGTGGCGAACTTGTTCCTCTGCAGGTTATTTTCATACGAAATTCAATTTTATGTTGTTTTACCTAGGAATGCATGTAAACACTTTTGTGTATAAGGGAATCCTCGCCACAATATAGATTGATCGTATACCTTTTTGGATAAGCGATTTCTTATGAAAAATTATTTTTTTATATTGTCGATCTAAATATCGAAAGAGATCACTTCTGCACACAATTTTGCCTCCTAAAAAAGAATTTGGCCATGAATTTTTCAGAAAGATGTTGGATAATTCAATATAAAAGGTATCATTCATACTGTATATAGGCATTTTGAGAGGTGTTATAGTGGTGCAAGCTTCACAAAAATGAAAGGATGGTTGCTTAAGCGACTATTGTTTTTACGGAGAACATTCACTTAGCAGATATTTTACACTTTTCATGGCGGCATAATCTTCCAAATTATATATTTTAATCATAAATATTTACCCACTCTATTAATTAAAATGATGACATATCATCTCACTAATAAATGATTTTGTATTATATTCCAATTAACAAATACCACTTTTACTAATTTTAAGTTAGATAGACCTTTGTTATTGATACATTATGAAATACAGATACATAAGGAGAGAGGTGAGCGAAAAATTCAGTGTATCTCATATACATGTGAATCACACTAGCTATATGGGATATAAGATACATTCTAAAATACATGTAGAGTTCTACTTTGGCAAGTAGGCTCCCTTTTCTCTGATGGAAGGGTCAATACCGGGATTCCATGTTGTAGCTCACATAGTCTTATTGACGATTACGATGGCATTCCCACATATACTGATGTACTATGATATCATGCATCATTAAGCTGGTGGCATATTGATATATTGATTCCATACTCTACAATGATTTTATAAGTTAATGTGCCCTTGCTCATGCATTACATAGCTATGTATTATATATTTTTAGATATTGCATGTTTTAAGACTTAGTACATTCAAATATACTAACTATACTTTATGTCTACATTATATCATAATGTAGGGATTTATCTTCCTTCTCATCCTCATGGATGGATCTGATGAATCTCAAATATGATTAGGTAGATCCTTATGCTTTAGGTACAAAACCTACTTTCATTAGTTCTTATGATATGTTCGAGACTATACTCTATTTGGGTGTGGCCTAAGAACATGTTGTAGCCCTCTATAATTTAGAGGCTTGTTATACATGATATAGGACTCTTATAGTTTATGTATCTCTTACTGTCTTTATGCTACAACTTATGATTACGCCTTCGCTTCTACTTATGTTTATATCTTATTATTTTTTATTGTTTATGATATGCTAAAAAGTCTAGGTTGGAGTACCTTTAGGGATCTCATTCACTATATTACACTCAGGGCCTAACTTGGGTCATGAAAAAAAATATGCATCTTAGTAACCATAAAGCTTATTTGACTTGCAATCTAGACTCTATAAGATGTCATGCATTTAATACTTGTCACACGTTGGGAGGGTACCCTAGACGTAACTGGCACTCGGAGACTATTGCAAGCCTCCAAGTATATGACCTAGTCTCATTGCCTTCATTCAATCGAATCAATAACGAAAGATAACAAAGGAATAATAGTCTTTCTATGGGCTAAAGCTATCTACTCAGCCTATCATAAATGAAAAATGATAATGAAATACAAATCTCAATATAAAGAAAGAAAAAGGAAAGAACCTTCAAAATCTACCATCAATAACTATGTCTATGAAGCCTCTATACTACTATCCGAGATGGTACCATGACAGGTTATGGCTACCAAATTCAAGTAAAAAGGCTATCAAAACTAAATAAAATACTCATCCTCTGAATGCAAGGGAAGAGTCACCATGGTTTGACGTTAGGAAAGCTCTGAAACCTTAATGATTAGGCAGCTGAAGTCCTCTGTCTATAGAATCTGCATCATAAAATGATGCAGCACCAAAGAGGCGTTAGTACGTGGAATGCACTATATGTAAAATGGGTTAAAGGAAAAATTATTAGATAACAATTTCTCATCAATCACTCATCCTCACTCAGAGTAAAGGACATGACTCTATCACCTTACTATCTATCAAAACATCAAACAATCACGTCAACATCGGAGTCTTATCATCATAGAACCAATCTGGGAGTTTCTATAACCAAGAACCACTATCTATGAGCCAATAGTGATACAACGAAGAGATATCATTGCCACATCTGTCTAATACCTTGCCGGGATAAAGGATGAGTCTGTCAGGGATCCCAAAGAAACCATTCGCTTTTGCGGTCCAATCCTCTCCTACACTGGCCACGTAGTTAATGAGTATGAGTGGGACTCACTCTTACTTATTTCGGTGCTAATACTGCTCCCAGAACTCAATATGCTCATAAATATTTTAGTACATCAAGAACTTCTATCACTCAACACCTACGGGAAAGAACTCTGACCTTATCTCATCATCTATCAGCTCAATGAGTAGGACTATTCTTTCAAGTTAAGATTCAATCTTCATTTAACTCTAATAACACTATTTCTAGCTATTTCAATCATCAACACACTCACCTCATAACTCAGACTCCAACAAGTAGATGTTCATCCTAATTTCCTTTGAAGTCGATGACACATACCCTCAGCATATCCTTCAAAGTCTAAATGGTTTGCTCTGCCTATCCATCCATTTGAGGGTGAAAAGTTGTGCTCAAATGTACTTTTATGACCAATCCTTTCTGAAAGGATCTTTATAATTGAGAGGTGAATTGAGCTCCTTTGTCTGACATATATAGTTGGGCATACTCCTCAGCAATGTAAGTTGTCTTGATTGCCAAGAAGTGGGATGATTTCATCATCCTATCAACGATCACCCATATCGAATCATGCTGCTTGTGGGGTCGAGGTAAGCCCGTGATGAAATCTATGTTGATCATCTCCCACTTCCATTTTGAAATTTCAAAATTCTAAGATAATCAACATGGTCTCTGATGTTCAGCTTTAACCTATTGGCAATTCGGACACTTAGCGACAAACTCAGCAATGTCTTTCTTCATCCTATTCCACCAATAGACTTCCCTCAAGTCATGGTACATCTTGGTGGAACCAAGATTGATAGAATATCTCATGCTATGAGCTTCAGCCATGATTCTGTCTCAAACTCCATCAACCTCGGGTAGACACAATCTCCCCTGATATCTCAATACCCCATCTCCCCTTTTGGAGAAAACCATCACCTTCTTCTTGTGAACTGCCTGTTTCAATTGGAGTAAGACAAGGTCTCGGTCTTGCTTTTCTTTCACTTTTGACACTAAGGATGAAGCAGAACCATCCTAAACATTAACCCCGCCTTCGCTGTTTTCCTTGAGTTGCACTCCTGATCGAGCCAATCTATGCACCTCCTTAGCTAATTCTCTCTTCCCTTCCTCCACATGGGCAGTGCTACCCATGGACATCCTACTAAGAGCATCTGCAACAATGTTAGCCTTACTTGGGTGCTAAAGAATGCTCATACATAATCCTTGAGCAACTCCAGCCACCTCCTCTGTTGCAGGTTGAGCCCTTTCTGACTGAAAACGTACTGCAAATTCTTGTGGTCAGTGTATACATCTACATGGACTCCATACAAATAGTGATGCCAGATCGTAAGTGTGAATACCACTACTACCAACTCTAGATCATAAGTTGAATAATTCTTCTCGTGGATCTTAAGTTGTCTAAAAGCATAAGTTATCACCTTCCCTCTCTACATAAGCACTCAACCCAGTCCAATTCTGGATGCATCACAGTATAACATGAAGTCACCCATCCCGTCTGGCAAGTTCAACACTGATGTTGTAGTCAATCTAGTCTTCAACTCGTAAAGACTCTTTTCACATTCCTCAGACCACTGAAACTTAGCCTTCTTCTGAGTCAGCTTTATCAATGGGACTGATAGAGAAGAGAAGCCTTCAACAAATCTGTGATAGTAGCCTACTAAACCCAAGAAGCTTCTTATTTCTATTGGAGAAGTTGGTCTTGCCAATTCTTAACCACCTCAATCTTATGAGCATACACCAGAATACCATCTCTCGAAACAACATGGCCTAGGAAAGCCATTGACTTAAGCCAAAACTCACACATGGAGAATTTCGTATACAACTCATGATCTTTGTGTGTTTGTAAAGCTACTCTAAGGTGATTAGCATGCTCCTCATCATCCTCGAATATACCAGAATTTCATCAATAAAAACAATCATGAATATATCAAGAAACAGCCTAAATACTCTATTCATCAGATCCATGAAAGTTGCAGGTGCATTTTTCAACCCGAAGGACATGATGAAGAACTCAAAATGGGCATACCGTTTCCTAAAGATTGACTTTGGGATATCACTTTCCCTCACCTTCAAATGGTGATAACCTGATCTGAGGTCTATCTTGGAGAAATAAGTACCACCCTGAAGTTGGTCAAGAGATCATCTATTCTGGGAAGAGGATACTTATTCTTTATGGTAATCTTGTTCAACTGCCAGTATTCTATACACATTCTCAAAGACCCATCTTTGTTATGCATGAATAGGACAGGAGCACCCCAAGGTGAGATACTAGGCCTTATGAAACCTTTATCTAACAAGACTTTCAATTTCTCTTTCAATTCTTCCAACTCTGTTGGAGCCATTTTATAGGGTGGAATTGAAATGAACTTGATCTCCGGGAGAACATCAATCCCGAAGTCAATTTCCCTATCAGGAGGGACTCCGAAAAGATCATCATGAAATACCTCAGGAAACTCATTCACAATCGGGACTGGCTCAAGAGTAGGAGATTCCTCATCATCTGAATTTACTCGCACGATGTGGTAAATGCAACCTTTGGAGATCAACTTCCTAGCTCTAAGATAAGAGATGAATTTATCCTTATAGGCAATAGAACTACCTTTCCACTCTGAGACAGGCTCATTAGGAAATTGGAACTTAACAATCCAGGTTCTACAATCAATAGAATCATATCAGGCATAAAGCTAATCCATGCCCATTATTACATCAAAATCAACTATCTCTAAATCTACCTAGTCAGCTAAGGTGCTTCTATGATAAATAGACACCACACAATCTCTGCAAAAACTCTTTCAGCTATGATAGACTCATCGCTAGGAGTAGAAACAACAAAGGGTTCAAGCAAACACTCTGGAAGAATCTCAAACTTACTAGCCACATAAGAGGTCACAAAAGACAAAGTGGCACCCGGATCAAGTAATGCATAGCAATCATAAGTAAAGACTCGAGGCATACCTGTGAGAACATCTAGTGTAGCCTCCTGATCCTATCGATTACCTATAGCACAAAGACAGTTCGTCTCACCTCTTGTACCTGTAGTAGTACCCCTCTACTGGTTGCCCACTGGTGGGTATTATGGAAGACTAAGCTCTGCTGCTCCCTTTACCTTGCCTCCTCTTTGGAAACTCTAAACTGAAGTGACTAGACTAACCACAGGCATAGCACACATCCTTTCCAACACAACACTCATCCAGATGAAGCTTACCACACTTGCTGCAAGGTGGCTTTCCTCTCGTACCTTAGTTTACACTGGCCTGAGATTGAACGACCAGGGTCTTGAAATTATAATGACCATGAGATTTATGATCATACATGTTTGGCTGCATAGGCGCACTCACAACAAAGGGTACGAGATGTGATGATCTCTTCTGAAAATAAGACTTGTCACCCCTATTCTGTCCCTGTGGGCTAGGCTCATGTCCTGCTGACTTCGCCTTTCTACTCATCTGCTTTTCTATATCGTTCTTCTTATCCTCCTCTTTCTGCTGGGCATACACCATAAGTCTGAAGATGTTCATGCTAGGAATTAGCAAGGCAGGCTTACACTCTTTCTGAACATGTCTGGCCAGGCTAGACACAAACCTCCTTATTCTTGTCCTCATGTCTTTCAACATATCTGGAGCATACCTTGACAGTTTAACAAACTTAAGGTCATACTCCTTCACAGTCATCCCTCCCTATTTCAAATTCACGAATTCATCCACCTTCGCCTCCCTTAACTCTTAAGTAAAGAAGTGATCAAGGAAGGTGGTCTCGAACTCATCCCAATCTATGGCTCAGTATCTTCACCTCTGTTGTCCTCTCATTGGCTGTACCAAACATTTGCAACATCCTTTAGCTAGTAGGAGACAAGTTCAAGCCCTTCGACCCCACTGGCATGCATGGCCCTCAAAATCTTGTACATCTCGTCGATGAATTTCTGTGGATCCTCCTTAACTTTCACCCCCATATACACAGGTGGGATCATTCTCAAGAAGCCTCTAATTAAGGTTGCAGCTGAGGGCTCTTATGAGCTACAACTAGTAGCTTGAGAACCTTGACGATTTCCCTAGGAGGCTACGAACTGAGTCAGCATGGCAATGGTTCCCCTAAATTTTGCCTCAGTAATTGGAGTTGTCTGGGGCTAAGCAGGGGGTGCCAGTGGGACCTCAGCAGTCCTCGCGAAGCATCCCCGTCTCCTAGACTCGGTCTGGAGTAGAGCCTCCGATTGTGTGTTCTCAGTAACTAGCGTTGGGGCGTCTCTCTGTGTGGTAGTTCTCTTGAGTGGCATTTTTTGTAAGCACAAAGCGCACGAGTTAAAATAGGATTTCATAAAGTTAAACTCTATGGCATGAACTTAGATTATAGAAGAAGGGCAACACTTCGTAATGTCCTATAGCCTCCTTCTTATGAAGTGTGGTGTAGAACACACACATAAACAAGACTCTACTAGAAACGGCTTCATAAACTCCCTGGGACACTCGAACTCTGGGCTCTGATACCAAGTTTTTCATGCCCCGTGAGGGTACCATAGACATAACAAGCACTCAGAAACTATTGCTAGCCCCCAAATGTACCACCTTGAAATGACCCCAAAAATTGCTCGAAAATGGGCCTTGGAATGCTAAAAATTTTAAATTCCATATATCTCAAAATCCATTTGCTATTTCAAAAATCCAACTTTATATTCTTGTTTAGGATTCAAAATTAGGTGAAAAAGGGTCTAACCCTAAGGTAACAGTGGAAGATAAGTAATTATGAAATTTCAAGAATGCAATTTCTAGTGGCAAATCCGCATCTCTTCCACGACGCACCATTTTGTAAAATTGGACTATTTTTTAAGTTCAGTCCAAGACTTCTAAATCTTGGGCTTAAGTATTCCCAAACGTGTTTTTACTCATACATAGCCAAATTTCACCCTCATATCATCCTAAACATTCCCCAATACTCATTCAAACATTAGTCATATTTTCACTCCCCAAACTCAAATCCCAAACCCTCATCCCAAGCTAAGGTTTTCCTTCAAGGTTCTACCTCAAGCTTCAAGTCTCCATCTCCAATCTTCACAAAGTTCATCTCAAAGCTAAGGTATATGGGTTTGTTTCATAGGTTCCTTTCATCCATGATATCCAAGCCTCCTTTTACTCAAATTGCATGATTTAAAATTGATTTACAAATGGGTCTTGCATATTATGAAATTCACTACACACTATATTAAAGCTATGTAAGGTAGTGATTATTTTACTATTTTTTTAGCTATAAATCTTTGACCTATTGTAATATTTGAAGGCATTTTGATGTATACTGCTTGAGGGTGTTGCAAGGTATTTCATGATTTTAAACTAGCATTACACACCCTCTAAGTGTTTGATAAAATGCCCGAATGTGGTTTCCTTGAGGAATTGAAGGTCCAAAGCATGAGATATGATATGATTGACTATAGGATGATGAAATGATCTTATGTATATGACAAATTCTATATAGAGTGTTGCATTAGATGATGCCCAATCTGGGGGGACTAAGAACCCGGATAACCTAGATGGGATTTGTACTCATCAACCTAGGAATGGTTTGTACTTCTCTTCATAGGTGATGGGGCGGCATTATCACAACCCTAAATGAGGGTTTGTATTCATCATCCTAAGTGATGGGGCGGAATCATCACTAATCTACCAAAGGGTTGTACTTTGAAAATCTAACTTGGTCTCTTCCACACATATGATACTCTATATGAGCATGAGTTACTTAAGCATGTTTACTTATAGATAGATCAATCATGTCATGTTGTTATAGTAGGCCTATTGCCTATTATTATGCATTTTGATTATGATTCTTAATTCCTGTTTGTATTGCATCCTACATACTTAGGACATTCAAATGTACTAATGGATACTCTATGCTTACATGATATCACCATGTAGGAACGGTGCCCAAGTTGATCATCACCATCCTCTACGTGGCTAGTTCAGTGTTATTCAACCTAGTTGGTGAGTTCTCTACTTCGGGGACCTTAGCCTATGTTTCTCCTATTAGGTATTGAGATATTTCTCTTTATTGACTTTTTTTTACTATGACGGTGAGCCCAGTTACTTTATCTTGGCCCCTGCTCTTATCTATATATTAGAGGTGTTTATTGGACATGTTATATATCTATGATATGCGTTTGACTCTTCTCTCACGATTATAATGATATGGTAGTGTCTTCCCTTAGCCCCAGTTTCCCCATTCTTTTATATTTTGATGCTTGATTCATTGCTTCTGCGACTAAGGATGTGTAATGATTCTCTAAGAGGCTTGCTTGGGGTCCGTTTGATTTCCCCTTGCACCGTGTCACGTCTAGCCCTTAGGCTTGGGTCGTGACAAACTTGGTATCAGAGAACTAGTTTGATAGTTCCTCGAAGTCCAACACACCGCGTCGATTAGATTCCTATTATGGTTGTGAAGTGCACCATGACTATCAGTAGAAGGCTATGAGACATTTTAGAAAATGTTTCCTTCTTCATATTCTAAGTCGTGCTATAGAATTGTGGTAAGTTTTTCCCCCTAACGATTATTCTTTTCTATGCTAGATCATGCCAAACACTCGAGGATGAAGAGCCCAAACTCCCTAGCAGCAACCTATCAACGGTGAGCTCTGGGATGCTCTCACTATACTTGCCCAAGTTTTGGCCAACCAAGTCAATCAAGGGGCCCAAGCCCCTCATGCTACTACCTTAGGAGCTAGGGTGAGAGACTTTATGAGGATGAATCCTCTAGTGTTCTATTGGTCAAAGTTGGATGAAGATCCACAACAGTTCATTAATGTGGTCTACAAAATCATAAATATTATGGGTGTTGGGGCAGATGAAAAGGCGGAGTTGGCGGCATACTAACTCAAAGGGGTAGCTCAAATATGGTATGATCAATGGAAGGGTGAGAAGGGGATTGGTAATGTGGTGCTTTGGGAGGAGTTTAAATTGGCTTTCCTTAATTGATTTTTCTGTCTTAAGCTTAGGGAAGCAAATTTGGTAGAGTTTATGAACTTGAAACAAGGTGCTATGAGTGTGAGGGAGTATGCCCTCATGTTTTGCCAACTTTCAAAGTATGCTCCTCATTTGATGGCCGATCATAGATCTAGGATGAACAAGGTTGTGATGGGGGTCTCCGACTTGGTAATTTTAAGAATGTCAGTCCGCCATGCTAACTAGTGACATGGACTTGTCTCGTTTGATGACTTACACCGAGAAAATGGAGGAAGAGAAAATGGAGGAAGAGAAATCGAGGAAGAGAAATCGAGGAAGAGAAGGGAGCATGAGGCCAAGAGGGCCCGTCTTGGGGAAATTTCCCAAGGGGTGGCCGATTCCATCAAGGCCAAGTGTCTCATCATGCTACTAATAGGGGGTTTGCCAATGCCCTCCCTAGGCCTCAAGGTTTTGGTGTTGTGGTTCCCATTGATGTGTGTCCTACATGTGGGAAGAATCATAGAGGCCCATGTTGGAAAGATTCCAATGCATGATTTGGTTGTGAGAGCTTGGGCACAAAAAGGTAGATTGTCTAAGAAACTGTGACAAAGTCCGGGGTGCTAATACAGTTTCATCAGGGAGAGGTGGTCCTCAAGGTGGTGCCCCAAGGCACAATCGATTTTATGCTCTAAATGGGAGGCAAGGTGTTGATGAGGTTCCTGATGTTGTTATCGGTATGTTGAAAGTCTTTGACTTTGATGTGTATGCTTTGATTGATCCAGGTGCCACTCTTTCCTTTGTTACCCCTTTTGTTGCTATAAAGTTTCATGTTTTCCCCGAGTTATTGCAGGAGACTTATGAATTGTCTACTCCTATTGTTGACTCTATTGTTGCTAGGAAAGTTTATAGAAGTTTTCCTATTTGCATTTTACATAAGTTGTTGCCTTATGATCTTATTGAAGTAGACATGGTAGATGTTGATGTCTTTTTTGGGATGAATTGGTTGCATTCCTACTATGCTTCAATTAATTGTAAAAGCCGTAGGGTCAAGTTTCAATTTCCAAATGAAACTGTCCATGAGAGGGAGAGTCAAGATGTGGTGGTCAAGGGCAAATCCATTTCATGCATTAAAGCCTGTAAGTTGATTTCTAAGGGGTGTTTTTATCATCTTATGAGGGTTAAAGTTGTGGAGTCCAACATCCCTTCCATAGAGTCAATTCCAGTTGTAAATGATTTTGTTGATGTCTTCCAAAATGACCTTCTCTGTATCCCTTCCGAAAGGGAGATAGATTTTGGCATAGACCTCTTTCCTGATACTCAACCTATCTCCATTCCCCCTTACCGTATGGCCTCGGTGGAGTAGGAGTTAAAAGAGCAATTAAAAGATTTGTTAGAAAAGGGATTTATTAAACTTAGTCAATCACCTTGGGGTGCCCCAGTGATGTTTGTGAAAAGGACGGATGGATCACTTAGAATGTGTATTGACTATCGGCAACTCAATAGGGTCACTATAAAGAATAGATATCCTCTTCCAGGAATTGATGACTTGTTTGACCAATTGCAAGGGGCTAGCTTCTTCTCTAAGATTGATCTTCGGTACGGGTATCATCAAGTGAGGGTGAAGGAGTGTGATATTCATAAGACGGACTTTCGTACTACATATGGGTAGTATGAGTTTTTTGTCATGTTGTTTGGTTTGAACAATACACCGGCCATGTTCATGGACCTAATGAATAGGGTCTTCAAACCATACCTTGATTCCTTTATTGTGGTCTTCTTTGATGATATTTTGATCTTCTCACATAGTAGGGAAGAGCATATGGGTCTGGGTTGTGTTGCAAAGATTGAGGGAGGAAAAATTGTATGCTAAATATGAAAAGTGTGAATTTTGGTTGAAAGAGGTCTCATTCTTGGGTCATGTGGTGTCGGGGGATAGTATAAAAGTGGATACTAAGAAAACTGATGTGATTAGGAATTGTCCAAGACCATTGACCCTATCGGATATTAGGAGCTTCTTGGGCCTTGCGGGGTACTATAAAAGATTTGTAAATGGGTTTTCCTCCATTGCTTCCCTTTTGACTAAATTGACTCAAAAGAAGGTTAAGTTTGTGTGGATCGATGATTATGAGAGAAGCTTCCAAATATTGATGGATAGGCTTGTGCCTGCTCCTATATTGTCACTAACAGATGGGCTTGAGAGTTTTGTGGTGTATTGTGATGCACCTAGAGTTGGTTTGGGTTGTGCTCTAATGCAAAATGGTAAGGTCATAGACTACACTTCTAGACAACTCAAAGTGCATGAAAAGAACTACGCTACCCATGATCTTGAATTGGCCATAGTGGTGTTTGCATTAAAGATTTGGTGTCATAACTATATGGGTGCATGTTGATGTCTTCACCGATCATAAGAACCTCTGATGTGTCTTCAGTCAAAAAGATCTCAACTTGAGACAAAGAAGGTGGCTAGAACTTCTTAAATATTATGACATGAGTGTATTATCATCTGGGTAAGGAAAATGTAGTGGCATATATGTTGAGTAGGGTGTCTATAGGTAACCTAGCCCATGTTGATGGTGGTGATAGGGATATGTCTAGAGAGGTGCATAGATTGGCTAGATTGGGGGTTAGGTTGGAAGAAGTGGGTGATGATGTTGTTGTTGTTGATGGTTCCAAATCTTCCTTCATTGATGAAGTGATAGCAAGACAAGGTCTTGACTCCTCCTTACTTGAATTGAAGGCCTTAGTGAAAGAGGGAAAAGTGGAGGTTTTCTCCCAAGGGGGAGATGATGTCCTTAGATACCAAGGTAGATTGTATGTGCCTTATGTTGATGGTTTGACGGAGAAGATCCTTAACAAGGCCCATAATTCTTCTTGTTCTATCCACCATAGCTCAACCAAAATGTGTAGAGACTTGAGCGACATGTATTGGTAGGGAGGCATGAAGAGGGACATTGCCAAATTCATTTCTAGTGTCCATAGTTGTCAACAAGTCAAAGCCGAACATCAAAGGCTAGGTGGCCTAACCCAAGACATAGAGATTCCCACTTGGAAGTGGGAGGTAATTAATATGGATTTTGTAGTTGGGTTTCCCAAGACTAGAAAAGGTTTTGATTCCATTGGGGTGATGGTTGATAGGATGACAAAATCGGCTCACTTTCTACCAGTTAAGACCATATATGGGGCTCAAGAGTATGCAAGCTTGTACATCCATGAAATAGTGAGGTTGCATGGGGTTCCTATGTCCATCATATCGAACCATGGTACAGAATTCTCTTCACACTTTTAGAGGTTTTTTCAAAGCGGTCATGGTACAAAAGTTTACCTTAGTACGGCCTTCCACCCTCAAACGGATGGCCAAGCCGAAAGGACAATTCAAACCCTTGAAGATATGCTTAGGGCATACGTATTGGAGTTGCGGGGTAGTTGGGATGACCATCTCCCTTCGATTGAGTTTTCCTACAACAATAGTTACCACTCTAGTATCAGTATGGGTCCTTTTAAGGCTCTTTATAAGATGCGTTGTAGATCACCAGTTGGTTGATTTGAGATTGGAGAGATGGATTTATTGGGATCAAATCTGGCTAAGGAGGGTCTTGAGAAGGTTAGGATGATTAGGGAAAGGTTGAGAACAGCCCAATGTCGCCAAAAATCTTATGCCGATGTGACAAGAAGAGACCTTGAATTCAAAGTGGGTGATTGGGTCTATTTGAAGGTTTCTCCAATGAAAGGTGTGGTCCGTTTTGAAAAAAAAGGGAAAGTTGAGTCCAAGGTATGTTGGTCCTTATGAGGTGATAAAGAGGGTTGGCAAGGTAGCTTATGAGTTGAAGTTGCCTAGTGAAATGAATTTGATCCATCAGGTGTTTTATGTCTCTAAGGTAAGGAAATGTGTTGGTGAAACTAATGTTATTGTGCCTCTTAATATTGTGGGTGTTGTTGAGGATAACTTGGCTTATGAGGAGGTTCCAGTTCAGATTTTGGATAGGCAAGTGAAGAGATTGAGGAACAAGGAGGTAGCATCCGTTAAGGTCCTTTGGAGGAACCAACAAATTGAAAGTGCTACTTCGGAGGCCCAAGCAGATATGCAAAAGTGGTATCCTTATCTTTTCCACTTCACTCAAGCCTAAGGTACTAATTCAAAGTCCCCTATGTGATTTCAAGTCTTATAAAATATTTCATCTCCTATGTCATTCATATGATTCATGCTTAAGTTGGCAAGTTATGATGATTTTACTCTTTTGTTGAGATTATGAAAATGATGTTTTAAATGTAATGTTGCATTTAGACTGGGCTTGTTTGTTTATGATCATGTATTGTACGTCTCTTTTACATTTGGGGACGAATGTTCCCAAGGTGGAGACATTGAAACGATCCCAAATGTGCTCGAAAACGTGCCTCGGAATGCCTAAAATTTTAAATACCATATATCTCAAAATTCATTTGCTATTTCGAAAATCTGACTTCATATTCTAGTTCAGAGGGTAAATATTATATGAGAAATGATCTAGCCATGATTTAAGAGCAAAATATTAGTAATTATGAAATTCCAAGAATACAATTTCCAGTGGCAAATCCACATTGCTTCCGCGACACGCCACTGTGTAAAAATGGATAGTTTTTTTTTTAATTTAGTCCAAGACTTCTAAATCTTGGGCCTAAGTGTTACCAAACGTTTTTTTTACCCATTTTAGTCAAATTTCACCCTCATATCATCCTAAACATTCCCCAATACTCACTCAAATACTTAGTCATATTGTCACTCCCCAAACTCAAATCCCAAACCTCATCCCAAGCTAAGGTTTTCCTTCAATGTTCTTCCTCAAGTTTCAAGTCTCCATCTCCAATCTTCACCAAGTTCATCTCCAAGTTCTTTCATGGGTTCCTTTCATCCATGATATTAAAACCTCCTTTTACTCAAATTTCATGATTTAAAGTTGATTTACAAACGGATCTTATATATTATGAAATTTAGTGCACACTATGTTAATGTTGTGTAAGGTTATGACTGTTTTGTTATGTTTTAAGCTATAAATCTTTGATCTATTGTAAATTTGAGAAGGGGTTTTGACATATATTGCTTGAGGATGTTGAAAGATATTAATTGATGATTTTATAATGAATTTTCTTGCATAAAATAATCTCTATATTTCATGGTTATATATTAGCATTACATACCGTCTAAGTGTTTGATAAAATGTCAAGATGTGGTTTCTTGAAGAATTGAAGGTCCAAAGAATGAGATATGATATGATTGACTATATGATGATGAAATGATCTTATGAATATGATAAATTCTATATAAAATGTTGTATTAGACCATGCTCAATCTGGGGGGACTACGAACTCGGATAACCTAAATAGGAGTTTGTACTCATCAACCTAGGGAAGTGTTTGTACTTCTCCACCTAGTGATGGTGAGGCATCATTACTAACCTAGATGGGGGTTTGTACTTATCAACCTAGGATAGGTTTGTACTATTCCACCTAGGTGATGGGGCGGCATTATCACCAACCTAGATGAGGGTTCGTTTTTATCCACCTAAGTGATGGGGTGGCATCATCACTAACCTACAAAAGGGTTGTACTTTTGAAATCTACCTTGTTCTCTTCTACACATATGATATTCTATATGAGCATGAGTTATTTAAGCATGTTTGCTTATGCATTGATCATTCATGTCATATTGTTATAGTATGCCTATTGTCTATTGTAATGAATTTTTATTATGATGCTTAATTCTTGTTTACATTGTATCCTACATACTTAGTACATTCAAACATACTAACGCATACTCTATGGCTATATGATATCACCATGTAGGAACAGAAGCCCAAGTTGATCATCATCATCCTCCACATGGCTAGTTCGGCGCTATTTAAGCTAGTTGGTAAGTCCTCCACTTCGGGGACCTTAGCCTATGTTTCTCCTATTATGTATTGAGACATTCTTCTTTATTGTCTATTTTGACTATGAGGGTGAGCCCGGTTACTTTGTCTTTGCCCCGACTCATATATACATATTAGAGGTGCTTGTTGGACATGTTATATATCTATGATATGCGCTTGAATCTTGTCTCTTGGTTATGATGATATGGAAGTGCTTTCCCTTAGCCCAGATTCCCCATTCTTTTATCTCTTGATGCTTGATTTATTGCTTCCGTGACCAAGGATGTGTAATGATTCTCTAAGAGGCTTGCTTGGGGTCCCTTTGGGTTTCCCTTGCATTGTGTCACGTCTAGGCCCTAGACTTGGGTGGTGACACACCTACTCTCATTACCTTCATTCAATCGACTCAACAGTGGAAGATAACAAAGAAATAGGAGTCATTATGTGGGCTAAAGCTATCTACTCATCTTATAATAAATGAAAAATGATAACAAAACACAAATCTCAATATAAAGAAAGAAAAGGGAAAGAACCCTCAACATCTATCATCAACCTCTATGGGTATGAAGCCTCTATACTACTGTCCGAGACGGTGACATAACGGGCCATGGCTATCAAAATCAAGTAACAAGGCTAACAAAACTAAAGAAGATACTTATCCTCCGAATGCAGGGGAGGACTTACCACAGTCTGAAGTCAGGAAAAATTTTGAAACCTCAACAACTGGGCTGCTGAAGTCCTCTGTCTACAGAATTTGCATCATAAAATGATGCAACGCCAAAGGGGCGTTAGTACATTTCATGTACTGTATGTAAAATGGGCTAAAGAAAAAAATATTAGATAACAATCGCTCATCAATCACTCGTCCTCACTCAGAGTAAAGTACAAGACTTTATCAACTTACCTCTATCAAGACATCAAACAATCACATCAACATCAGAGTTCTATCATCATAGAACCTATCTGGCAGTTTCTATAACTGACAACCACTACATATGATCCAGTAGTGATACAACAAAGTGATGTTGTTGCCACATCCATCCAGTATCTTGTCGGGTTAAAGGATGAGTCTGTCAGGGATCCTAAAAAAGTCTGTCAAGTCCTCTGCGGGATAAAGGAACCATCCGCTTTTGCTGTCCAATCATCTCTTACGCTAGGCATGTAGTATGAGTACGAGTGGGACTCATATTATCTATTTCGGTGCTAATACTCCTCCCAGGACTCAATATGCTCAAAAATCTTTCAGTACATCAAGAACTTCCATCACTCAACCCCAATGGGCAAGAACTCTCACCTCATCTCAACATCTATCAACTCAGTGAGTAGGACTATACTTTCAAGTTAAGATTCAATCTTCATTTAACTCTAATATTACTATTTCCTATTATTTCAATAATCAATACACTAACCTCAGAACTCAGACTCCAGCAAGCATCACATTTAGATAATCAAGGCTCTAGACATTCCCCCAAAGTTCATTATCCAAGTCTTTAACAAAGAAATTATAAGGGTAAATTGCATAATCATAACATAATGCCTGTAAGTAGTTCATTAACACATGATGATCATCAATTTTATACCAAGATACAAGATTTAAAAATAATTTCAAGAAATATTCAAGAAACTTCAACTCAAGATCTATCAATTTACATTTTACATCTTAGCCTATGCATTGTGGCACATGAAAGAAAAATTCCATGTTCTGGGTAGCCTTTACATACTTGGAGTGAAGAATTTTCAGATTTCCTTCGAGAATTCGAAACTTCTCTGGAAACCCTCACTCTTCCTCTTTTTCTCCTCTCTCAGAACATCTGTAGAAACTTAGAAAAAAAGGGGCTTTTTGAAACCCTTCGTACGTATTTAGGCTTAGATAATTATTTTTGGGACTTAAGAATGTATTAGGAAGGACAAAATTGTCCTTCCTAAAGTTAAAAAAAAAACATCAAAACTGGCACACTGGTCCGCGTCCCGGAGGGGGTGTGGACCAGTTCATCATTTTTTTAAATTTTTTGTAAATCAATTTCCATTGGAAAAGTCAATAAAAATAAAACTTAAGTGCATTTCCGTGCCCCAGGTGCGTTGCGGAGGCAGGCGGATTTGCTATTTTTTTTGCACAAATTATACAATTTCATTTTTGACCCGATTGCTCTTAAATTGGATCTAGATAATTTTCTGACTAGATTTCCACACTGATCGCAAATTCGATCTCGGATTTCCAATCAGAGTTTTGGAAGACATGTTGTGCGCATGATGCATTTTAGGGGCGTTTTGGCAATTTTATGGGATGTTACAATACGGAACGTTGTCACTTGAAAAAAAAATTGATATGAAATTATTCAAAGGGTTTCAAATGGATTAACGATATATAAATTCTGGAAAAATTTATTTATAATCCTTATACGAATTAAATCAATCAAGAACCTTTCATATTATTATGCAAGCTATTGACAAGAACTAGATCTCTAGAAGAATTTTCAAAAGACAATAGATTATTGCTTAAAGAAGTTGAAGTGAGGAACTTATCAAATTCCTTAATCCTGAATGATTCATAAGAGGGAGATAGAATGAAGAAATTTTCGTCAAAAAATTTCTATACATGTGAATCCAAAACAATGGAGACAGCAAGATGAAACAAATTCGTTCAAGTAGCAATTTGATTAATTTATTAATCAGGTCTCTACAAATTACAATTTTCAAGAAGATGAAGCACAATATTGGGATGCGAAAATTCAAGTCACTTGATTGATTTTCTCATTAGGGGAGTTAATACGCGATGTACTCATTTTTTCTCACAAGATTTTGTCTCATAGACATAAAATGAAATGCTGAAATTTAAAAAATAAATTAGAAGAGAAGTTCATTCGATACAAATAATGAATCTTACTAAAGTTAGAAAATGTAGATTAGGTTCGAATTTCATAAAATAGATAATACGGAGGGACTTGTCATAGTTATAAACAAATGAAAGACTTTCTCAAGATTTTGTTGATTCATCCACTTGAATCAATAGGTTAGATGAGGATTTTCTTTGTATGATTTTAATGATGCATCCAAAATGCGTATTATAGAATATTTATACTTTTTTTTCTTCTCTAGAATTTTCTCCCATACTATTTTCTTCTAATAAAATTTTAATGAGGCTCATAATCTATCAAATAAATATTTAAGAAGGAGTGTTATAAACTTCTTTATTATTCTAGTGAATATCTATTGTGTAGATTTCATTAGAGAAAAGTTAGAAACTCCAACTTAAGAATCAAATAAGTTTTTCTTTTCTAAAAAATAAAAGGATTTTCTTTCATTATAATTAATATATTAATTTCCCTTAGCATCTGAATATCCATCATTAGGAATAAGAAGTACTCTCTCTTCTTCCCCTTATTTTCTACCTTTCTTTATATATAGTTACATAACATTTAGGGTATTATAGTATCTTTTTTATGTGGTACATATTTTGTTGTCTCATTTATAACTTAAAAACATATGTTATTATTCTTATATTTACCTTTTTGTCACTCCCTTTTCACTATTTTTATTCTCTTAATTTGAATATTCTGAATTCTCGCAGACCGTCAAACTCTTTGTATTATGCAAAATTTATTATTATTTTGTTTACAAAAAGATGAAATTTGCTTTTTGGCGTTTTCTTCAAATTTCAAGCACTACAACTAGCTAACACTATTTCAGTAATATTGTTTCACCTTATCAAATTCAATGCAACTCTGTTTTGTTATCATTATATCAACTTCTCAAATTCTTGAGTCAGGATTATTATTCTACTTTTATATATTATGTTTTCTCATTGAAAATTTGCATTTTTTACATATATTCATGCTTCATAACGCTTGCTTATATTCTACTTTCTTTAGACTTTACTTATAGGATTATACTGAGTATTGCTCAATTTGTTTATCTCAACTAAAATAATAATAA
>JAOTQR010121277.1:0-11401 GCA_025774065.1 Solanum ossicruentum | reverse complement strand
TAACCTTCTTTTGAGTGAACTTAGTCAATGGAGATGTAATAGATGAGAACCCTTCAACAAACCTCCTATAATAACTAGCCAACCCGAGAAAACTCTGAATATCCGAAGGAGTCAATGGTCTAGGCCAATTCTTCATGGCCTCAGTCTTGTTCAGGTCAACCTTAATACTATCTACGGACACCATATGACCTAGAAAAGCCACTTTGCCCAACCAAAACTCACATTTGCTAAACTTGACATACAATTTATTCTCCCTCAAGGTTTGAAGAACCAACCTTAAATGATCCATTGGTTCTTCTTCACTTTGGGCGTAAATGAGAATATCGTTGATGAAGACAACCACTAAACTATCAAGGAATGACTTGAACACCCAATTCATAAGATCTAAACTAGACTAGAGCATTAGTTAGTCCAAACAACATCACCACAAATTCAAAGTGCCCATACCTAGTCTGAAAAGCATTCTTGGGAATATCACACTCCCTAACTTTCAACTGATGATACCAGAAATGGAGGTCAATCATTGAGAAGTGGGTATCCCCTTAAAGTTGGTCAAACAAGTCATAGATCATGGGAAATGGATACTTATTTTAATGGGCCCCTTATTCAATTGCCTATAGTCAATGTGCATCCGAAGAGATCTATTTTTCTTTCTTACAAATGACATCGGAGCCCCCCAAGGAGATATACTTGGCCTACTGAAAGCTTTCTCTAGCAAATCTTTCAACTGTTCTTTCAACTCAGCTAGGACTATATGATAAGGAGGAATAGAGATAGATTGAGTGTCAGAGAGAAGATCTATGCCACAATCTACTTCCCTTTCAGGAGGAATACTAGGCAAGTCTTTGGGAAACACATTCGAGAACTCATTCACCACCGAAACTAACTCAAGAGTAGGGGATTCGGACTCCATATCCTTGACCCTCGCAATATGATAAATACACCCCTTGGAGATCATCTTCTGGGCCTTGAGGTAGGAATAAACCGACATTTAATAGAAGAGTCACTACCTTTCCACTCAAGAATGGGCTAAGCTAGAGGTTAGAACTTGACCTTCCGAGTCATATAATCTATAGAGGCATACGATGAATGAAACCAATCCATCTCAAGAATCACATCAAAATCAAGCATCTCTAGTTCCATAAGCACATGGAAAAACTTTATGCAAGACAGAAACAGGACAACCGTAATATACCTTATGAGCAACAACAGATTTACCAATGCGAGTATAAACTGAAAAGAGCTCTCTCAAAATCTCAGGACTCAAACAAAACTTAATAGCCAACAGATGAGTCATAAATGATAAGTTTGCACCCAGATCAAGCAAAGAGTAAGCATCAAAATCAAAGACTTTTAACGTACCAGTCATAACATCCGGAGCCTCCTCCACTTCCTAACAGGAATGAAGAGCGTAGATCCTATTTTTCCTTGGGGCACCACCTTGAGGATCTTTTGGTTGGCCTGGAGCACCCCAAGCCACTTGAACTTGACCCTTATGAGCAACCTTAAGGTAATCAAAAATTTTTTGGCCCTTGTCACCACACCCAAAGTAGGCGCCCAAACTCCTCTAACATTCACCTGTGTGGTACTTCCCACACTTGTCACATAGAGGATACCATGGTCTACTACAAACAGGTAACTTAGGAAGGGGAACTCTAGCATTAGCAACCCAAGCATTAGAGACTTGACCTTATTGGAAGCCACTAAAACTACTACCTTTAGAGTTGGAGAACCCACCATCATAACGAGTTCTCTTGGGATCATGCATTCTCCTCTCTTGGAGTTTCTTCCTTTCAATTTGTTCAGTATATACCATGAGCCTAGAATATCCATATCTCGTATAAGCATCATTGTGCAACACTCTTTCACAAGCAAGTCAAAGATACCAAGAATGAACTTGTGCATTCTTGTACGAGGATCAGCCATTACTGTTGGAGCATACTTGGAGAGCTTAGTGAACTTGAGTGTATAATCCCACACACTCATACACCTTTGCTTAAGACTGATAAAATCACTCACCTTGGCTTTCCTAAGCTCCAAAGGGAAGAAACGATATAGAAAGACAAGCTTGAACTCCTCCAAATTAATAGCAATTACTACAAACCCTCTCCGTCGACCATTGAGTGTACCATACCTAAGCCACATCCTTCAACTGGTAGGTAGCCAATTCAGCTTTCTCCTCAAAAGTGACACCCATGACTTTCAACAACTTAGTGAGCTCATCAATGAACTCCTAAGCATCATCATCGACCTTTGACCCAAAGAACTCCAGAGGATTCATTCTACTGAAACCCCTCACCCAAGAAGCCAAAGTAGGATCCTGAGAAGGTTAGCCTACCTAGTCTGAGTAGTCACCACCTGGGAAAGCATTGAAAAGGATATACGGGATTCACCATTAGAGATAGGCTCTTCTATAGGTGCTTGACCCTTATTAATTAGAGCCGTCTGGAAGCTTCTCCTCGAGGCGTCTTCTGTAATAGAGGAAGGATACCATCCATATCTGGCAAAACAAACATATGATTTATAGCACAACATAAGACATGAAAAAGTGAGGTACATCCTAGAACATCTTCGTAGTCTCACACTAAAAGGCATGGTGCACTTCACACTTATAACCAGGACTCTAATTGACGAGGCATATTAGACTCCAAGGATCATTTGCAAACCGAGTGCTCTGATACCATCTTTCTCATGACCCAAACCTAGGGTCTAGGAGTGACATGGCGAATAAAGACCGGAGAGTCTCCAAACAAGCCTCAAAGTATCGAAACTCACATTATCAATTCGGAAGAGTATTCAAATAGTAAACACATAGTTATAAGGGACGGGAGAGTAGGACTCACACTATGAGGATGTTATAGGGGAAGGGAGTAACATGAATTCACATAGCACATATAAGATAAAGGCCAAGGGATAGGTAAGTATGACTCACTCTATGGAGAAATTTGATACTTAGTATCTTTCACATTGTAACACATATCATACCACAATGCTTATAACCAAACCATAAGATGATAATCAATAGATAGCTAAAGCCATAACAATCTCCAATGAAAACACTTAGCATATAAACATAAAGGAGTTTACAAGATGTCCAACAATGCTTCTAACATAAGATAGGTCGGGCGCCAAGACATACCCCTGATTCACCCTCAAAGCAAGTAAAATAGATAAAGACACCATAGGTAGAAGGGATGGTCGTTTGTCCCTGGAAGATAGGACTCACCACAACAAGCACAACTTGAGATCTGAGCTAGACATTATACAGTAAATGGATGTGTTTCTCGGTCTCTACATGGTGAGATCATGTAGGCAAAAGTATGTGTTAGTACATTTGAATGTACTAAGTATGTGGGATGCAATGCATATGACTTACGAAACCTATATTTCAATGTTAGATGACAAGGGCACATATATAGAAAGGATCATATAACAAGAAAATACTATATCAATATGCCATGAGGTGCATGATGCATGAACACAAAAATATATATGGTGGGGACGAGACCTCAACCGACATGAGTAAGGCCAAGTGAGCTATAACTTCGAATCCTGGTGAAATCCCCTCATCAATAAAGAAGTGGTCTATTCCTAAAGGTAAACTATACTTCACCTTACGGGCATTCCCATTTCGTATAAAGCAATTTCCCTTAAGGGAACTCCAATTTTAGATAGGATTTCATATAATATCATATCATATAATACTTCACATTATGGGCATTCCCATTTCATGTGAAACCACTTTCCTTACGGGCACTCCCATTTCGCATAGGATTCTCATAACCTATGTTAGACACATAGTTCAAGGAAAGAGACAAAACCCTCAATCCATTAGGGCTAAATCATCATCCCTCAAGAATACATATAGTATATGTAGCTTTAAAAGATGCAAAAGTTATTTCAAATCCATTCAATGCACATTTGGGCTGAAAAGGCAAACACCATTTATAATTACTCACACTTAGTCTCAAATGTCAAATCATAGTTCATAATTCATAATATTCATGCATAGGAATAGCTCAATCATATGTACAAAACAGTGCAAGCACCCAAGATGCTCAAAGAGTCATAATCAGTAGACATACATGTGATCACACTCTTACCTTAAACAATATCTTATCAAAATCATTTCATAAAACATAATTGCGTTTAACCCACTTCATAATTTTCATAAAATTCATTGTTCATGAATGCATATGCATGGATGAGGTGAGGATGAAATGGGCAATATGGATTCAAACTAAATTCGACAATACATTATAAGATTCAAATAAAACATAAGTAAAATTTACATTTAAAAACATAATATAGACTACCCATGCATAAATCATGCTTTGAAGGGGACATGCACATTCATATCTTCATGAATTCAATGTAAACGATAATAATAGGCTTAAAGTATCTTAAAATCATAAATAAAGTACAAACCATACATCAATTAAATTTAAATAATCATAATAATGAAAACCCACTTTTAAAGTAAGCATAAATTCATGAAAATTTCTTGAAAAGATTTGGGTCTCCTTGGTTGAAAGGAACAAAGGATCACAACCAAAATATCTTGCTAATGAAGAAGTTCCAAGAAGAACTTTGAAGGAAAAGGAGCCTTTCCTTGAATCCCAATCTTAATTCCCACTAGTGTTCTTGAGAGAGTCTTGAGAGGATTTTCAAATGTGAGGGATGAATTTGAATATTAAGACTAGGTTTGGATCATTAAGAAGTCTTTAGGAAGTCTCAAAAGGCCATTACAATAAACCATATTTACAAAAACATAATTAATGAAACGAGTTAAAAAATTGCAAGTCACCACTTCAAGGATGGGTATATAGTTTGTATGGCACTACATGGACCGTGTACTTACCCATTAGCCAACACCTAAACAAAATATTGCTCAAAGAAGGTCCGGAATGGAAACCCTATACTTAGAAAAAAATTGAAGAAATTGACTTCACGGAAGGGTTACACAGGCTGTGTGGTGTAACACAGTCTGTGACACTGCTCGCGTCACCTCCCTTAGATAAAATTCTTCCACGACGAGTCATGAGACGGTCATTTTATACTTAGAAATTTTCATTCTGGAAGCTATACAGATGGGCTCATGAGCTGTGTCACACTACACGAGCTGTGTGAGGGGCTGTGTGACTAAACTTGGTCCCGAAATTGTGGAATTTCAAGCAAAGGACATCACATGTTCTGTGACATATCACAGGGATCGTGAGTGATCCATGTGTGGTGTGTCTTAGTTTTAATCACCATATCAAGGGCCAACCTCTGCCTAAAAAAAAAGCCACCCACTATTGGATACCAAATTTTGAGGCCAAGGGTCACTTCACTGGAGGCCACACGCGCTATATGACCACAAACAGACCGTGAGGTCTCCCTTGAAGTGTCACCTTACTCTAAAATTTTCGGCAATCAAAATTTTCAAGATCCAATGGAGTCGTACAATGTCCGGATCATTACAAATGTGGCACCCAATCCACTATATATTGTGTTAAAATGTGACACTTGATCCCATAATATCATGCTGGAACGTGACATCCGATCCAATTATATCATGTCGGAACGTGATAAATCCAAATATATCGTGTTAGAATGTGACACCCCATCCAATTATATCATGTTGAAACGTGACTTCTGATCCAATTATACCATGTCGGAACGTGACACCCGATGCAATTATATTTAATTCATCATTCTTTATCATTACTTTCTACTTTATTATCAATATTTCATCAAGTCTTTTTTATTCAAGAGATCACTTTGTTTATGCTAGTTCAAGATTATGAATTCCATGGTCCTGGAATTGCAGAACAATCATAACAATATTTCAATCATCCAAATCACAATAGTAAATACATAGAAAATTTCATGATAATTCTCAATGAATATCAATCACAATTACGAGTCTTTCAAACACATTGAATAAACCATAACGTATCTCAACTGATGAATCGAAGCCAAGCAAGCTAATTCAACTATGCCTTCCCTTTCCTCAATACCTCAAAATCTTTCGAATCCATCAAATATGTAATATTCATAAGTAAATGAGTCCATAGACACTTATATTAGTATATGTCTAGCCTAGACTAAAAACTCACTTAATTCCACAATCAAGTTCCTAAATTTCAAGCGTAGAGTTAAGTTGTAGTCCCTCTACATATCATAAATCTAAAAGTTTTTATGTAATATAATATACCTAATATCTAATTACCTATTTCCAAAACTTGAATTATAATATAATAATTGCAAGAACAAAATTAGAGCGAGGGATAACTGGAAAAGTACGAAGCATAAAAAATATGGATTGCAGGACCATAACCTCTTTGGAATGCATTCCATATATGCATAAAAATAAAATAATAACCCAGTATCAATTCATAAATTACTACACAATGAGATTCTTTAGCCAATGATTACCCTTGTATTTGTCCCCGCATTAAACTAAAGAATAACCTACCCTAGGTAACATGCAACCTTATATTCCTCCAATTCATTTAAACACTTGTATTCCATATAATACTTATTTGTCTATCCATGAATAGAAATTTAAGGCTAGGAAATTTTCTTACTGGAATTTGACGCGATATCTTGCTCTCGCCCTCGTCTCGAAGGTAAGTTTCTGCCTCTCTATTTTATCTATTTCTTTTTTACGCTAATGACACACTAAAAATGATAAACCTAACTAATTTATTTTAACTTACATGAGCTAAGTGGTATAGGATTTTAACTAAATTACTATTTTAACCCATTAACTAATTAATTGTCTAAAGTTACCTCTAAATTAGATAACAAAAGTTATTGAATAGTCCAAAAAGTCCCTTTAAAAAATTTATAAGACAAATCTATTAAATCTCTATTTCTCAAAATGACTTGGGGGTCGTTATATCTAATACCAATTTACCCACCATTCATCCTCGAATAATAAATAAGAAGGAGGAGGAAGAATAACCGACGTTACCTAAAACCTGAGTTATGAACTTCTAAAGTTGGTGTTCATCTCTTCATTTAAGCTCCCCCTTAAAATAATCTATCAAGATCAACTACTAAGAATTGAAATTCTGAATTAATTTTGGCATATTTACAATAAAAAATAAAAAATTGAAGTCACAGACTAACTCATGAACCCAATCAGAATCAAAACCCACTTGATCATAACACAACCATTTGAACAAATCTTTTCTCACATAATCAAGATAAACTTCTGAGCCAATAATATCGGCTATAATCATAAATGAATTTGAACCAACCACCTTTCACTAATGATGCAAAAACCATCATAGATCTTTTCAAGATTTCATTCTTACAACCAATTTTTCTCACGAGCTTAAGTTATAAAATGTGATCTTTAGACATTAGATACTCATTATAGAAAAATGAATTTTTCTAACTCAACAAAGGAAATGATCAAGCAACCACTTAGCAAGCGATAAATTCAAACATATAGACCCTCAAAAAACAATATAAGAAAGGCTGTAGACATCCATTAAGAGAGATCGAGCTAGACTCTACATGTCCCACATTCAATCATATATAGCCAGAACAATACTTCAATAATGAGACGAATATTAAAACTATCAGACAACTATAAGTATTCATGGTAACTCTTTTATAATTTTTTACGATCAAGGTTATACTTGTAGAATTACTGAAAAACTTCAATTGCTCCAAAGCAACATCTACTGTATCATATCTAGAGTGATTAAGCCTCCAGAAGCACCTTACTTTACCAAGAGAGCAGCATAATAGTATGTGTAGTCCCAACAATAGAGTAATTTCAATTGCCTTAAAATCCTTAATAATTATGTAGAACTTTAGGTCCACGCCAGTTGCCCCATAAGTCATCTATCATAATTCGCATAATCCAAATTAAAATAAATGCAACATCTTCCTCACTCACTATTCATCAGTTGAATTAAATTCATTCTTCATAAGAATTATGGATAAGCCCTTAATAAGTTTGTATTGACTCGGTTCATATTATGTAATAATGTCTGAATTAAAAGGTGAAAATCCATACCACCTTCAACTTCGAACAAAAGATCAATATGAGATGTCGTATTCCTTCACCTTTCTCAAATTCCTTTCATAATGTCAATTTCAAATGGCTTACACTATTCAATATATCTGATTTTTATTTCTTTAATTACCTTTCCCACCAATCATATCCTTTAACCAATAACTTATGATATATGTTCTTTTTCCTTACACTCTAACTGAAAATTTTAAATAAAGTTCTTCCTTAGGTCATTTAATAGTTAAAAGTAACTAACTTTAAAATCCAAATCATGCATAAGTTCTTTCAAATGTTCAACATCTAATACAATTCGATCAATTCATACTTTACTAATTTATACATTGACAAAATATACTACCATGAACATACACTTACTATGAAGAACTTGAATTCAAACTCCAATCATATTCCCCTTATCCATGAAGATCTTTATGAATTCAGTGTCTTAAATTATTATTGTTCACCTCTTTATGGACCTTACCATATGCTTTATAAAAATTTCAATTACCATACTCAAAATCACAAAAAAACCTTATTGCCATATTCAAGTCACACATATATAGATTTTTTTTTGAAGTATTATCTGGTAGTTTGCTAACTCAAATCAATGATATGTAACATTGTCTACATAATCAAAGCAGAATAGATGGAACCACATGTCTTTGAATTCGATTCTCCACTCTCTCGGGAGATACATTTTTGACTTTTACCATCAGAATAAATGCCTTTGTTGTTTTATCTTTCTAAAGGCTAACCTACATCTCACTAATTTTATTTATATTTTCACTTTAGTTTGTTTTAATTTTCGAGAAATGTATTAACACATTCTACATCTTTTCATAAGATCATATCACTCATCAAATAGTAGTAATTCATAAGTTTATAGATTCACACGTCATTATTACCATATTAAATTCATTTAATCAAATATCCTTATCATATGATTGTATCCTGATCACAATCCATCACGAATTCTTATTATCACTATGCTCAGTAGCCATTCTCATCATTTTAAAGCCAATCGTATCATCAACATGATACTTTAAACCCAATTATACTATTAGAATCCAAAGGCCTAACCTAATTTTATATACACTCTCCTACTAAAATCCTCTATTGCCTTCCCCCAAGTTACTCATTGGGACTTTATTTATCCATAAGCATATAATTCCAACATTGTTCCACTCCATAGAGCTTATTATGAAATGACCAATCATTATTTAAAATTCTTGAGATATATTTCATCAGCTATACATTAGTTGTATCAAGGATCCACTACTTTTAACCTTTTTCTATCTTATAGACGTCTTCCTATACTTGATGCTCTTATGATCTACTATCTTACTTTTTAGTCTGCCAACACTTATCTACTATGTTCACACACATCTAACTGAAGAAAACATGGGCCTATAATGAGAGGCTTCTTATTATCTATACCTAACCCCCCTTTGACCCAATTCTTAAGGGTAATAATGAATGGTTACATCAGTCTACTCTACATTGAAAATTCACATATACTATCCAGATACCCATAGTGAATCATTAACTTAAAGTTCCGCATAATTATATACCATCTTGGATATACATCTTAGGCCCTTTTCTCATCTAATGACTTTGCCCCAATTCACTATTTTCATCTAAGGGTCACATTCACCATACTGGTAACATCTCACTTCTTTCAAGTCAACAACTTAGTTTCTCACTTATGTTATGTCAAGTCTACTAGAGTGTCACGCCCAGGGAGGGTGCCCTAGATGTAGCTGGCACTCAGAGACTATTGTTAGTCCCCAAGCGAACCACTTGGCCTCATCACATTCATTAATTCAGTATAACTCAGGAAAACTTAGCTGAAGTCTAAAAATATAAATGAGCCATCTAAATCTCAAACCAATATAAATAAAATATGCTAGTCTGAAAGAAGCAAGTTCAACAAGTCGCAATATCAATACTCAGTTCTAGCGTATGAAGCCACCATAACTATTAAGTGGTGCCAATGACAAACCTATGGCTACCTCAAATCAAAAGCAAAGCTACTCAAGTCTAACTCTAATAACCTGGATGAACATTAAAAAAATGATCCTCCGAAGTAAAGGAGGATCACCAACTCAGCTGAATGCTCAGATCCTCCACGATATGCCTATTGACAATCTCTAGTACCTGCTTCTGCATCATAAAATGATACAGTCAAAAGGGGACATCAGTATGTGGAATGTACTGGCATGTAAAATGGTTGATTGAAACAGAAACAAGTAGAATAATATAGAAATAACATCAACTCAGAATATACTCAATCAGAATGTCAAATGTCTATCTAAAGCAAGAATAAAGAGTAGACAAGTGACCCATCAACCAATCAAACCTTATCAATCAAATCAACTCAAATTAATGGAACTCAACTCAACTCGACTCAGAGTACTAAAGGTGAGAACTTTTAGTGCCAATCACTTAAGAGCCAATAACTTTACAGTGATCCCATAGATGTTTCCATAACCATTCCGTACTTGCCAGGTAAAGAACAACTCGAATCCATAATGGTTCCAGACAATTAACTGATTAAGTCCAATTGTTTCAGGATAATAAAATAGGGACCTGTCAGACTCTAACAGGACTTAATCCATGTCACGAACCAAGCCTAGGACCGAGATATGACATGATAAATGGGAACTCGAAGGGACCCAAACAAGCCTCGTAGCAAATCAATCACATATCCTCGGTCGCGGAAGCAAAGTAAACAATAAGAGATATATAAAATGGGAAGTAGGACTAAGGGAGGTCTTGAGTAATAAAAAAGCATAAGACAAGCTCATAACACAATAACATCATAATATCCAACATACACCACTAAACTTTGAATGCGGGGGCTAAGACATTTTCCGAGCTCACCCTCGTAAGTCAAATATTCAACAAAAGAAGTCTTAAAATAGCAAGAATATAGATAGTGTCCTCGAAATTGAGGACTCACCAAAGCTTGTCTTCAGATAATCTCACTAGCCACATGGAGGATGATCAAGAGGAGCTCCGGTCCCTATATGGTGATATCATATAGGCATAAAGTATGCATTAGTAAGTTTAAATATACTAATTATGTAGGATGCAATGTAACAAGACACAAGTCAATATAGTCAAAATGCATAGTAATAGGCAATAGATCAACATAATCTCAATATGGCATACATGATCAATGCTTGAAGTAGAACGTTCTTACAAATCATTCAATTTGCATATAACATGATACATATGTGGGACGAGACCTCAATCGACAAAGAATAAGACCAAGCGAGCTACAACCTGGAATTTTGATGATTACCCCTCATCAGTAAAGAGGTTGTCTACTTACCAAAGTAAACCATACTTTCACTTCCGGGAACATGACCCATTTCGTAT